>JACMIG010002054.1:0-12170 GCA_014805385.1 Levipalatum texanum | reverse complement strand
CGCCTCACTTTTCTGGTCCTGGCACCATATGCGACCGATTTTACAAAATCGCTTTTAACAGTGAAAAAAATCGATGAACACTGAAAAACGTGGATTTTTGTCAGAATCGCGCAAATATACGGATTTTTATCTCCACGAGGGATTTCCTGCGGCCAAAAATTGAATGTGATAAATTTTTGCCCTGAAACGCCCTTTCACTTCCACACTTGAAATCCGGGTCTTCAGCCCATTTTTTCCTCGACCATTTGAACCATGATACGGGTATCATGGTTCCAAATCGGTAAAAATAAACTTCCGTGAAACCGGCTAAAAAGTGTTCAAATGGTCATAAAACTATGTTTAGAGACGTTTTTGGTCAATTACGAAGAAAAATTTTTTTCATCAATTTAGGACCATGATACCCGTATCATGGTGGCGAAATCGCCGAGGAAAAAATGGGCTGAAGACCCGGATTTCAAGTGTGGAAGTGAAAGAGCGTTTCAAGGCAAGTATTTTTCACTTTCTATTTTTGGTCTCACAAAAACACCCCTGGAGATACAAATCTCTCTACATGCACGATTCTGAGAAAAATCCACGTTTTTCAGTGTTCATCGATTTTTTTCACTGTTAAAAGCGATTTTGTAAAATCGGTCGCATATGGTGCCAGGACCAGAAAAGTGAGGCGGTTCTTTTCTGACTTGGCTGGTGGACCCCCCCTTTGATCCCTGAGTATTAAGCCCGATTTCATCGAAAAATAAAAAAAATTCGGAAGATTTTTATTTTTTTCTGATACAAATAACTGACTACAGTCTGCCTGCTATGCATCATAAAATTTTAGAACATAGTGGCATTACTCGTGCAAAAGGGCATAATTGTGCCTTGCATACAGAAAAAGATATAAATTATGAAAGTTCGCGTACTGAAATCGGCACTTTTCGACCTTTCGACGCATGTATCTACCGTACCACCCAGTCAGGCCCAATAAACTATGGTGCGATTTTCATCACTTATATGGGTCCAAAATATGCCATACATACCGGGACCCCCACACACTGCTATCAAGACTGGTCCTCAGGGTGGGTCATTTGGTATTTAATTACCCAGACGACGTGATATTTCTAGACGGACTGTCAGTAAAATGCGGATTTGTCTGGAAATTCATTATTCTTGGCGGATTTCACTATCCGTTTCGACAACCCTAATAGATACCATTATCGGCGAACCAAACGCGTCTTAAGTCGCGTTCCGTACGAAATGTTCTCTGAAAATTGAAGGCATTCGTATTGAAAGCAAACGTACAGTTACGAATAATCTAACTGTTTTATTTTCCTCTAATCAACGCATATTTCAGTTCCTGGTGCAAGAAGACCCCGATGCTTTGCTCTCAGGAACTTATGGAACTCTCACCTTTACTGCAATGGAGTGAGTTTCTGAACGAAATGTAAATGGGAAGAACTCAATATTAGCTGGTGGAAACGAGATTCCTGGCCGAAAAATATGCTGGAAAAGTTGTGGCTATGAACCTCAAAAACAGTACATATCCCACAACACAGTTTGTCGGTCTACGATTCGCGGCGAATCGAAAACTGCGTTGTGTAAAATGTATTCTACTGTTCGTATCCACAGATACACACAGCCTAATTTAGTGGCCCCACTCCTTGTTTATTAAAGGAGTTGGAGCAAAGTTCCGTGTCCGTAAAACAGCTGGGGCAAATTTCGCCAAAATGCAGACACAGGCAAATGTGCACGTGCACTTTGGCCTGTGTCTGTGTTTTAGCCACATATGCCCCCAGCTGTTTTACGGACCCGGACCTTTGTTCCTACTTCTTCTTTAATCAGATGCACTGCTGGTGGTTGGGCGATTAACGTGGACGGCACTACATACACCCCCGACATGCCCGACATACCGCCCTTCATGTACAACACTGTTATGTGCCACCGTGAGTGTACTTTCGGTTATCGATCGGTTATCGATTCCCAAATGGAGTACAAAAAGGAGTTGAGTTTTCTTCAGAGTCCATCATATACACGACCACGTCAACCACATCAGGTACCCTTTCTTTAGGTGATAAAAATGAAGCGCCGCAAACGGTCACCCGCAACATTATATGTTGTCCAGCTCGATTTGATAAATATTGTTATTTTATGGCGTGTACTCAACAGAGAAAACCATTTCAATGATGTGATTAACGAAGCAATGCGATGGGGATACAAAGACCACGTGCAAGACAGATGAAAAGTTACTTGGAAAAGAGGATCTCCAAACTGACATTATTGCTTGTCGAATGTCATTTTGTGCTATCATATGAACACACAATATCAACATGGATTAGATGTAAGTGATGTCTGCATTAGAGTGGACAGATCGACAACGTTTCTACAACAGACAACGAGACGACAACGCGTTGTCGACAACGAATGTTGTCGACAACTCGTTGCGTTGTGAATCGACAACGGGAGGCGAGAGACTACGAGACGACTGGAGAGCGCCAAAGAAAGACAGAAATCAGACTCTCCATCTCATGTCTCGTTGTCGACAATCGTTGTAGGCAACGAGACTACAACGGCGTTGTCGTTTCGTTGTCGACAACGGATGTAGACAATCGTTGTTGACAACGTTGCCAGACGAGCCACCCTAGTCTGCATCTACACTGATCGAGAAGTGGAGGGACAGCTTTCAGAAGGAATATCAAAATTGAAGGCTAAAAAACATAATACACATCTGGCTAAAAGAACACACACACATTGACTAAATGGAAAGACGGTTTAACCGAAATTATTAGCAGAGATGCAAAGGTAGCGAAATTATATGTCTTTCAACAACGTACTTTGGCCGACGTCAGCATTACACATCTGGAACTAATTGCGAGTAGGAAGATTGGTTCCTGTTATCCATTGTCAGACGAAAGTGCGAGACTCGGTGAGTGCTCCCCGGGGGAGCTATCTAAAGGCAGGGGGTGTTCATAAGGTGAACGATGCGCCGTTAAGGGCAGTCGCCTATTCTCCAAAACAACGTCCAGTTGACATTTCGATCTTCCCTCTCACATTATATACAAAGTCAGCGCCCGATGCTGTGGTTGTTATCGGTCCCTCAAATCAGCATATCGGCCATGTCTATACTCTTACTAGTTGGAGTCTTCCTCATCCTCGTCCAGACTTCGTCAGTGCACATCAATTGCAAGTAAGACTTAGGATTTTGGGATGCCCATATACATCAATATTTTAATGATTTTCTGTTAGTTTACTAAAACAATTTGCAGATGCCTTCTCATTATTTCGCTCATGTCCCAAATACTGATGGCTTCATCTCATTTCGCATTAGTCTCCTACGAACTCATTGCACTGGAGAACGCACCGGAAACTGAAAGTAAGAAACAACAGGAAGAATTTCACTATCACGAATCGCTCGTTATGATGTTCATTTCATCTTTTCTTGGTGTGAATCTTCTAGTGTTGCCGTCGATTTCATTTTGCGATCTGCAGAAGCTTGTCTAGATGCTCTTGAGAGGCTTGCAGAATGATTTTCAGAAGACGAAGAGTGGTGGTTGTTCGCGTACTGCTTCGGACTCGCCCTCTCATCCGCCTGCACTCTGTGGATTGTCATCGAGCGCTTCGCCGCCACGCGTCATCTCGAATCGTATGCAGCCATGCAGAGGCCGCCTCTTGCTGGAATTGTTGCTTTCTTGGCGACATCGGTGAGTCTGCACCAAAAAAAACAAAGTGTTGGGGAATAATGGAAAATCCCTTATATTTTATCGTCATTTCTCTGAATTACTCAATTCGTAATCCCTGTATTCTCCAGAGGGGACATTCACCATTGCTTTCTCTCCCACAGCAATGACAAAACAACTTATGCGTGCTGATTCATACGCGCTGGAAGATTACAGCAAAAGTTCAGACGCTGTAAACAAACACCCGCTCCATGATGTTCGATGCTTTCCTTGGTAATGATATCATTTATTTCAGCTGACCTTCAGCCACGTCTGGGCCTATTACGGGGCTGTGGAGAGGCTGTACCTCGATGCGGTGTTGGCCATGTTTGTGATCGAAGGAACTGTCACAGTGGTCAGTTACTCAAAGGAGAATTTATAACCATCGAGCACAATCGGTTTATTCTCGAAACCTAACTTTTTTCACTGTTTCGCGATCCCTAACTACCATGACAGAGTGTATACAAGGGCAGAGATGCCGGCACCATTAGACAATCAGTATGAAGATAGCGTTCATTTTTGAGTTTTCAGCTCTCCATAACATCCTTCGTATCCACTCGCGCCGTTTACAAGAATGCGATAGGGACACTGTCCCTCAGCGAGCGCTATCAGGTACATATTCACATTCTGAAAGGAAACGTGTTATTTCTAAAAAAATATCAGTTTTCTATTTTGTTATTCTTTAACGACCTCGACTTCTCAGCTCTCCGAAGTCCTTGAGTACAATCGCGCCGTATTGCCATTGTGCGTAATCAACTCGCTCATAAAGGTACATATTGTCGATGCAAAAAACAACCGGAGAAAACGTTTTCGCCTCCCACTCGGTTCAAATGCCCCAGGCGGAATAAAATGAACGCGCTAACAGATGGGTTCATGTGTGGGATGACGATAGGTGTTTTCTCTGGAACGCTAACAGCTCAGATAAAAATTTGAGCAAGAAGAGGCAAAATGATCATAGTTATTTCGTTTTAATAAATCTTATTTTTTTAAATCACTGTTATTTTGAGTCTGCTTCCCTCGTCCCTGCCCTTCTCTGGGTCTACGACTACATGAACTACGCGCCGGCGCGCGCAATTTTTCACACGGTCAGATTTATTCGCTTCCTTGAACAATAAAGGAGTGACGACAAAATATTGGAATCGAAAAGTAAACAAAAGTACAAGAAAACGGTTGTAGCTCGCAACTGTCAACTGCGTCATAACAAAGCTGCTGCTGATCCGATTCAATCGCGGAATGAGGCGCACCTTCAAAAGGAGCACCTTCTTCTCGCTGTTTTGTTGCGCAGCGTAAGTTTTGTCCGATAGGCTCCAATAGATCGTTAAAGAAGGAGTAGGAGCAAAATTCCGCGTCCGTAAAACAGCTGCGTCAATATTGATAAAACGCAGACAAAGGTCAAAGTGTCAGTGCCAGTGCATTTTGGCGGGTGTCTGTGTTTTAGCCACATTTGTCCCAGCTGTTTTACGGATACGGAACTTTGCTCCTAATCCTTCTTTAAACAGAAAGCGAACACCGTTAGTCGTGCCGCAGAGTATCCCAACGGCACTGGAAGGCAAGGTCTATTTCGACATGCTCGCATCGAGTTGGAATGTCTAGTATTTAATTGTTTCAAATTGTGTATTTTTGATTAAATTTAATTTTTTTCTATCATTTGAGTAGCGATTTACAGCTAAACATTTCGTCTTGTTTCACTGTAGCTTGATTTTTATGACCGTGATGAAGCTATTCATTCTCGTTTTACGGCAAATGCAAAATCGACTCATTTCTTAAAGTAGCCTAATTTTGTTTCTCAGAAGAAGAAATTGTGCGAAATGTATCAATGACAGTTAAAATGTGTTCACATCGACAACGCTGTGCTCAACGATCTTATGATTCCAGAGTCTCGAGCTCATTAGCTTTCAGGATTTTCCATCATTCACTAGATTTATCACTAATGGCAATTATCGTTGCTTTGAATGTGCATCCCGTGCAGCGTTCACAGATCGCCCATCATGCTGAACGTTGTGCTGTAGTTCTTTGCATTCAACAGCACAGTGTCCCGTGCCGATCTTCGAACAGCTTCATCTTCGTTAATTAATTCACACGCTGAAAGAAGCATGATTACACAATGGTGAGAATTACTTCGAATATATAACCGATCTAGTGTTTACCGCGTTGGGAAAATCGCGATGGGAATGGTGAGGCCGAAGGCAGCGTTCTATTCTGTCGATAACAAGACAAATTTCGACTCGTGTTTTTTTCGCTAAGTCGCCTGTTTTTCAGAGTTTTGTAGGTAAAAACTATTGTCGGCGAATGAACGTTCCGTACAATACGCTCATCGCCCAACGATCTCTCACCACTGTTCTCTTGTTGTCTGGCGGTTAGAGGAACGAGAAAATTGTGGAGAGAGATCATAGGGCGATGAGCGTATTGTCCGGAATTATCATTCCGACGACAATAACTCACTAGAAACACTTCGTGGTAAGCATAACTATTTTCGAAATTAATTTATTTTGTCTGCTTCGTCCATCCGACGCGATTCGCCACGACATAAAGGGCATTCGCGAGACTGGGAAGTATTACTGAGCTCAGGGAACCGGATACGTAAGCGTTCTCTTCCTTCTCCA
Source organism: Levipalatum texanum (assembly GCA_014805385.1). Taxonomy (NCBI): domain Eukaryota; kingdom Metazoa; phylum Nematoda; class Chromadorea; order Rhabditida; family Diplogasteridae; genus Levipalatum; species Levipalatum texanum. The sequence goes on along the minus strand of JACMIG010002054.1, from coordinate 5,878 downwards.
TGACGCCTTATCTCGATGCGCTTCGAATTGTGGCTTGGTCGACATCGCCGATCGCTATCGCCCTCAACGCCTTTCTTCTTTTCGTCGTCCGGCTGAAGGCTGATGTAAGTGAATTGTCGGCGTCATGAATTGTCTGGAAATACGCTCATCGCCCTACTATTATGCGAGTCCACGACATTGCCAATTTTCGAGTACGGAAGCAACAATTCCGCTCTACTGGCCCCTGCCGAAGGCCGAATAGGCCGGATTTCGAGTGATAACCTTTGAGAGCAGTCATCGTAATATCACAAACGATTTTTCCGCCAACAACCTGGCGGTCTAGGATGAGAGTTCCGCGATTCGTTCAGAAGAACAGCGGCGTCAATCTGATCTCGCAATCGATCAGCATCGCCTGTTCGATGTTCGCCCTCGCGGAAATGGTTTATGTTCCGGTTAGTGGATGTTTTTAAAGAAGGAGTATAAGGAACTTTTCTGCTTCCTGTATGGAAATCTAGACCACACTCACAAGCCAAAACTCATTTGGCCACAATGGCCGTTATGAAAAAAAATGGTTCCTCCTACACTTCTTTATGGTCCTGAGATTCGTAACGGTATCTTTCAATTGTTATGCTATGTGCAACTGTACGAGGAAGTAGAGCAAAGCCATTTTCTTCAGAGCTGGCAGTTCGCTTCGCCTGGTATATTTGTTTTCGTCTCCGCATCTCCGCTTTCAGCATCGTTTGATCTTATGAAGGTAAATAAGGGGAGCATATAAGAGGGGTGCAACTAAAATGCATGGTGTAGTAAATCTCGCCTGCCTGTAAACTGCACTCTTGCGTGCGTGAAGTGCATTTTACAGGCAGGCGAGAGTTACCACACCATGATTTTTCGTTTTACTACCTAATTTCAGGCCTGTCACTATTCATGGGTCATAGCGATCATTACGGATCTCGTATTCGTCCTCGTTAGCTTCCCGTATCGATGCTCTCTCATCATACGGTAGGGGGGGGGGGATTCTGTCGCTCTGAAAAGCACCCCATGAAGAAGGAGTCCCAAAAACAGCCGGGGCAAACGTGGCCAAAACGCTGACAACGTGCACTTGCGCTTGAGCCTGTGTCTGCGTTTTAGCCACATTTTGCCACAACTGTTTTACGGACAAGGAATTTTGCTCCTATTCCTTTAATTCAGGCCGCGCCTCGGAGAGCTCATCGAGCATTATCGACTCATACACATCACCACGATCGCATACGTGGTATGACGCTCGACATGATTACCAAAGCTTGAGATTATCGAAACCTAACGTAGTAGGAATCCGTTGTGGCTTTTTCCCACGTCCGCTGCTTAATAACAATGCGTTACCCGGAATATATTGTCGGCGGAAATTTCGTTCCGGAAAATATATGCTTATCTTCCTCTAGCAAAACAAGCTGCTTACCAGTTGAAGCGCTCCCGTTCGCCCATCGAAAATGGCAAAGCTGTGGAAATATATTTCGCGATTAGCGTGTTCTCGGGAACACTTTCATCCCGCCGACAATATTACCCGGCGTTTTCCAAACTGGCATTCCAGGGAGCGCTATTTGGATTTGTTATCATCCTTTTCGACTCTCCGGACACCATGCGACCGGCTCTGAAGAAAGCCCTCGCTCCCTTCAATCAACATTTCAACTTCGATGTTGACTTCTTCTTCGGCATCGGACAAGATGTTCGTTATTCTCCAAAAATGAACGCTTCTTATCCAAAGAATGTTTGCAGTATCTCAACGCCAAAATCCTCGTGATATCAGCTGGTGGCATTCTAGTATTGCTGGCTATAGCATTTGGAATCGCGTTCTGGAGCGGATACTTGATTCATTCGAAGATTAAATCACACAAGTCGAGTCCTGCAACGAAGCGCGCCCATGGAAAGACGCTACGCCTGCTGGTTGCACAGGTTTGTTGAAAGTTTTCGGGAAACATTTTCGTTCAACTTCGGATCACTATAACCAGCAATGGCCAAGAAATACGAAAGCAAAGATCGTACAGATTTTCGATGGAAATGAAAGACGAACCTTCAGGAAAAAAATTTTTTTTGGCATCTTGCTAAGTGGGTGTGCAATACCCAATACATCTTCGTATCGAAATGCTGTATTTCAATGTGTAGACGAATGAACTAATGCACTCATGTTTTTAAAACAAAATTCAACGATGTTTCTGCCAGTCCTTCTTTAAAAATAATTAGCAATAATGAACGATAATTTGAAGATCGCATCCCCTGCGATCTGCATCTTCATCCCGGCCTCTTTCGTTCTGTTCCACACGATGGGAGTCATCATTCTGGGCGACGACTCCAATGTAGTGGTGCTCCCTTTCCATTTCTCCCAGTCCACCGTCGCTTTGCAGAATGTTGTGCTGACCAAGGGCATCATCTTCCCCTTTACCCTCTTCCCACTCGTCAATCCTCTCGTAATCATTGCGTACACAGACAGCTTCCGGCGCTTTGCTCTCAGGCAGCAGGGTTCAACGATTGTCGCTAAGGTATCGGAAAATGCTGAGACCAACCAAAATGCTTTACCCGAATATGGAATCTTTTCCTCTTTATCTTACACACATAAAAATTCTGCCATTCGAATTTTACTGGTTTGATCAGCTACTTTTTCCAGATATTCTGAACAGCCAAATGTGGAAGATTGATCTGCAAAAAAGCAGAATTTTTGTGTTGATTGAAGTAAAACGCAATGTAGCCAAGCGTCTAGACCACCGGAATATTTTTTATATCATAGTACTAACTCGGGCATCTTTTCAGGGAACGTTGGCAATTCCTTCGGCGGGGAGAATCCGATCTTCCGCTGCTAATGTAAATTAATGCTTGGTCGGTGCTGCATGAAATGAAGTGTCTCGAGTATTACGTCAGTATCACGACCCTTCATTCCAAGATTTCCATGAAACGGCAGACACCCGAAACACAAAGAACTATCGGTCAAGTGAAATCGCAAGTGAGACAACCACACAATGCACAATACTGCAAGGAACCACAACGATGTATAAATTTCTCCGACCTACCGTTTGAGAGCGGCGAGTTCACGGGAGAACCCACCCACGTCCTTCCCCCGAAACTCTAAGCGCACACAACAATTTTGCCACCGTGAAAAGTCATGAATTTCTGTAGAAATATTTGCACTGTTGTGGTTCTTGGCAATAATTGACCATTGCCGTAAAACAGTGGGACTTCTGAATAAATATGCGCACCAAATGCGTTCGATATGGCCGTTCTCTGATCGGTGACTCTGATTAACCCCTATTTACGGCCTACAGTTTCGAATACGCTCGAGTCACTTCAATCAGAACGGTATTAGTAGTCTTTCTTTAACGTTACACGAAAACACTACGATACATACAATGTAGTGTTGGCAAATGGCGATGAAACTAACGTTGTTTCATGAAACACGAGACATCATTGACTTATGTTTCGTGAAACAGAGTCCATTCGTGTCAAATCTTCGTGTTTCATTTGCCAACACTAATACAACGCCAATCATTTGACTCTCGCCCGGTAGGTGGGCAATCCAAGACTGGCAAGATGATCTTGTGCAATGGTGTCGAAGCGCTGAGAGAGAAGACCCCATGCCTCCTGCAAGACATTTACTGTGATTAGGAATGTCACAACTTTGGCGCCAAAGCATTTCTCAACTAAAAGGTGAATCTCCGATGTTACTGCATCTGGCATGTGTTTTACTTACGGTACGTATCACGTACTACCCTTGGCGAGTTCGTAGGAGGAAGCTGTGTCCTACCGACGAAACATAAGCGCATCAACAATAAAAACTGTTCGAAAAAACAAATGAGTTTCTGCAAAGCTATTTGCACTACATTGGTTCTCAGGAATAAATGGATTTATGTCGATCGGTTTCGATATTGGCTCCTGGAGATTGCGATTTTCGTTTGTCATGCATTTACAGCGAATATTCACCTTTTCGCCCCGCTCCAACTGACCGCGATCGCGGAGGAAAAGGGCAAAGACGCCGAAGAAAATCGGAAAATTGAAAGATTGATTTTAGCAAGAGCATATTAACTTACACCCCATAGGGAAGGTGCAATGTTGTACTTGACATGCCGCCCCACAATTTCACGTGCGAACGAAGCGAATGCATCCTGGAATTGGGCAATTGGATATTGTCGGCGGAATAAACGTTCCGGACTGTACATTCATCGCCCTACGATCTCTCTCCACTGTTCTCTCGTTGTCTGGCGGTTAGAGAAACGAGAGAACAGTGGAGAGAGATCGCAGAGGGATGATCGTACAGTCCGGAACGTTTATTCCACCGACAATAAATTCATGTTGGCATTACGCCTAATTACAGAAAATGGATGGGTTCAGCGGTAACAAGCCGAAATTCATGTAATGTAGTAGTTGAGGAATGTTGTGTTCTCCTATTGGAACGTCGATAGTATCGAAATGTGAACCGCGAGCAGTTGTACAAATTTAAATTCGAATTAACAAAGAAATGAACCTCATCCACCCATCGCGATGCCAGTTCGTGAACAGCCATCAACATGCGCTGGCCCTGCTTCATAAATCTGAAACCAAACTTTCTACAGTTGCATCCAAAAGATAACTCGACCTCAAGCTCTTCTGAATTTCTTCATCCGTAGCATTTTCGGCTCCGACAAAGTGCTGCTTTAGTTGAGGATGAACAGAGAACAAACTTAAAGAAGTTTACTTTGCATACACTGTCGAATTTACAATTTTATTTACAATTTATAAAAATCAATTTATAAAAATTTATAAATAGGAAACTGACAATTTATAAAAATCCAAGCCATCCTGAAGAGCTCTGGCATTCGTGCCAACCATTGCTTTCGAGAGTGAATTCCTGCATTGATCGTTGGAGAATGTAGGAAAAGCGGAATAAACGTTCCGGACAATACGCTCGTCGCCTTACGATCTATCTCCACTGTTCTCTTGTTTCTCTGACCGCCAGACAACGAGAAAACAGTGGAGAGAGATCGCAGGGCAATGAGCGCATTGTCCGGAACGTTTATTCCACCGACACTACATACATTAGTACTCTTTGGGTCTTGTATTCTTGGCTGTCCAGAGTCTCCTCTTTTGCAAAGGAAGTCGTTGGCGTCGGCATAACTGATGTTCGGCATCCCATTCTCAAAAAGTGCGAATCCAATGGGCCCTTTTCAAAGTACAGATATTGTCGGCGGAATAAACGTTCCGGACTTTACGCTCATCGCCCTGCGATCTCTCTCCACTGTTCGCTCGTTGTCTGGCGGTTAAGAAACGACAGAACAAGGCGATGAGCGTACATTCCGGAACGTTTATTGCGCCGACAATAACACTTTGACAGCCAATGAGATGTATAAAGAAATCTACCCTAAACACACGGAGTTTCGACAGTATAAGAAGAGGCAGACACAATAAAGCAGAAATCGAGATCAAATGGACGGCCTTCTAGAAGGCATCAAGCCGTTGGAGAGTATTTGTGATGAGCAAGGAGCGGAAAGCAATGCATCGCAATCTACAAAAATTGGGAGTAACTAGAAAACACGACATTATATGCGTCACGGTGGAAAAGAACGGAAGACCAATGACTATGATTCTTTCCTCAACTTCGCTGTACCTAGGGGCCGCAACGTGTTTCAGTTATTCCGCAACCATCCCATTTAAATATGTTCATAACACGCGATCTGCCAAATAAGCAACATTGCATGGGAACAGCAAAGTCGGAAGGGTCTTAGGCCGGACCCAACCAATAATTTTTGGTCCCCACTTCGACTAATTATCAAAAAAAATTTACTTATCTGTCAGGCTCCCCCCTTTCGTGAGATATAGGAGACGAAACATCGGAATTTTCCGTTTCAGGCTTTGATTTTTAGCTGTTATCCTTGATGACCTATGCCCGATTTCAATGGGG
>JACMIG010002053.1:0-16768 GCA_014805385.1 Levipalatum texanum | reverse complement strand
TCTCACAACTGAGTAGCCGCAAAGGGCGTATGCTTGGCATTCACACCCCATGCTAACCCCACGCGCATGAGCCCTGGATCCATCAGGGATCAGAGAAATAAAATTCCAAACACTATGTACCGTTACGTTCCGATCAACCTAATATTTCCACACATCCTTTAACGACTGATACCTACCGTAATCTTCGAGTCACTTGACATGGTCCTTTATGATCTATCTATTGTTCAGATGGCGGAGGGCTTGTCAGTGTGTCTCCCGCTGAGGGGGTCCATTCTTCCCTTCTGCTATCGGGGAGCGCCCTGCAGGGGGTCGGCCCTTTCTACCCTCCCCCTCTCCGTCCATCTGATAATTATCGACTCTGTGAGGGGGGGGACTACTTCTTCCTCTCCTGCTGTGGCCTAATCTCCCCTCAGTCAGCAGTCTGTCACACACTCTCCTTCTGCCCGGCTTGGCCCTGGGTCCTTGATAATCGTCATCCCCCTTCAAAAGTCGATTGCGGCATAGACGCGATGTGTTGGGTCAGTGGAGCTTTTTTTTCTATTACTACCTGCGAAGGGCGCATTGTCGAGATCTTAAAATGTCCGATGTTGTGTTAGTCATGAAACACATTGGAACAATGCAAACATCACATTAGTTACTGATAATTAATCACAATCCTTAACATACAAATCTTACTAATAAGTTGATTTTGTTGATGAAGTTACCAAGATAACTATCATCCAACCCGAATGTCTTTCCTCAGACTGAATTCCCTCTCTCCATCTGGCTATGGCAGCGCGTAAAGCCCCCCTTATCCATATTCCATTCTCCTTCGTCCCCCCGTCTCCTCTGTCTACCTGTCATTATTATTCTCAGGGCTTCGCTTATCCAGCCAGGGCGCCCTCCATTATCTAGAGAGAGAGAGACCCCTTGTCTCATGTCACCTTCCATCTCTCCCTCTCCCTCTCCTTCCTCGCCTTTCCGGGGAAACGGTGGTGCCAGCCCCAGGGCCTCGGCCCACCGGAAGTACGGACTAGCAATCAGGGCCAAGCGATAGACGACCAAGGGAAGCCAGAAGGGGTTCGGATAGAGGGGGACCCAGGGGCCGCGGGCAACCATGCATCTAATCATTCGAGGCTTGTCAGGTGAGGCCTGAGGGGGCCACCGACTATTATAGCGCCGCCTTTGGACTAGGCAGGCAGAAAGACTCGCTTGAAGCTTTGATAGCTGGGCAATCGTTTTGGGGGGCTGGAGCTTGTTTGCGTCAGTTGTGATTGCATTGAAGGCAATATCTCACGTTTCGATATGCCCATGAACGGCAAGCAGCCTTTAGAATTTTAAGACCCCCTTAATTCTAGCTTGGATACCCCCTACTCTACGTTGAGTACATCAAGCTCTAGTAAGGGTGCCACAAATTTTAAAAAAACTAGGTTCAATGCGCTAAGCTCTTGTTCGGGTACCCCTAAATTCTTCCGGTAAACACTCCGTTGGCTATTCCACATTCCATGCGCCTACCGTGGTCCTTCGTGATCAGTAGGAGCTCTTCCTCCGTATCTCTCTGCGTGGCAGTCACCACTTATCGTCCCACCAGCGGTAGTCTTCTGCATGTTTTCCTGTTATCGGGGCCCCCCCCCCCTTCGTCTCCCGTGCCAGGGTCCAATTTCACCATCCGCCGCCCACAGAAGGGGGGCCCTTAGCCCCCCAAACGGTCGTCAAGGCGGCCGAGTCGTTGCTAGGGGCCAACGGGCCGGATGCCTTATCCACGTCTTCCAGAGAGGAGGATATCTCTCGATCCCTTCTCCTACCTCTCCTACTAGCCTTCTCCTCATGCTCCTCCCCCTCCTCCCTCCAAAACCTTCCTATCCCATGCCATCTATTCCTTTACCGCCTTATCAACCTCTTCCGTCTCCTCCTCTTACACCTCCTACCACTTCTCCACCTCCTCCTCCTCTTCTATTCCCGTCTCTTCCCTTCCACTCCCATGCCTGTCACCCCCACCCCAAAACAATAGGCTATTGTCCCTCCAGCTTATCACATGCGCAAGGTGCGAAGATACCCCCATGACTTCTTTATTAGTAGCATCTCCATCGATTGGTGGGAGCTGAGAAAACAGAATTCCGTCCATTCCATACACTGATGGCTATCGACTGTTGCTCCCAGCCGTCGATTGATCTCTTGTCGATTTCGGGGGAAGGAGGGGAGAGGAGGGAGGGGCTGGTACTAGGACGACTCCCCCTAGTCAAACACTTCTTGTAGTATAACACCGTGTCGATAGCGGGGACGAGATTCTCAGAGACGATCCTCTACCGTAGGCCTTATTGATCGCGTCCTCTTTCCGCTGATTACAGAGCGTGTCCTCCTTTGATCTGTATCAGAGGTGATCGCAATCTGTCTGTTCGTATCCCCTCCTCCTCCCATCCCTCCTCTTCTTCTCCTCCTCCTTAACGGCCGTGGCTCCGCCTCTCCTGTGATTCGAGGCGACCTCTATCGACTCTCGGGAGGAACTCTCACTCGGCTGGCTCTCCCCCTCCTCTGTTAACATCCCTTCCACTCTCCCATTGGCTGATAGCGCGAGTGATAAGTCCCGCCTCTTCGTTGATAAACTGATAGGATACGATAATCGCCCGCTATCTTTCATCTACCTCTGATAGCTTCAATTTCGAGAATTCCAAGATATCTCTGAAATCGAGCAATATGTTTCAACCAGAGTGCATATGCCTGATAGTATCACTAAATATTAATGTGTAGATGTCACCCACTCAAATAGTCAGTGTTATTTTCGAAAAGGTGAAAGTTAGATCTTCTTCATTCTATCCAACAAGAGTTTCAATAGCTATCCCCAATGATGTTCCGTCTTTTTGTATTATGTGTTTCAATCGGATCACATTCTCCTGATATCTCCGATGAACAACAATTTACCACTCGCTTCCTGTCTCAAGCAATTTAAAGGTACATTCGATAAGGTGAAAGTGAATCTTCTCCATTCTTCTTCCGTACACCAAAAAGATTCAATAGCTCGCTATTCCCTTTGATGTTCCCTCCCCCGGGCCGCTTCTCATCATAGTTAATTGCGCGTGTCATTATGTACGCCATATGTTGACCACGGGCCGCCGGCTCTCTATCGATTCGCCCTTTCGCTGTGTCGAGAAGGTCGTCATTTGCCAAGTACCGATATATTGTCCGATATTGAAATGATTCTGAGGCTGACTACTCCGCGGTGAGCAGCGTTATGAAAGTAGTCTTGCGCAGTAGACTATGCTTAGCGCGGAGTAGTTCGCGCGTCTCCTCCGCATCACTTTAACACCGGACAATATATTACCGGACGCTACTATTTTGTTTGACATATTGACCTTGTTCACTTTACATCGATCGTTTATCTGTGACCTTAATACATTATGGTTAGGTTAATTGATTCCTTCCCAGGTTAACACCATCAATACGTGCAGCACGAGACGACAAACTTCCCACGCTACGCCGTAGCGAGAAGTCTGCCCCATCAAATGTCCGGAACCACTTCACATCAGAATGGAGGATGCCACCTCAGCGTTCGGAGCGACCACGCATTGCAGGCAATTTATAAACATATGTATAGCAAAGGAATAAGAGGCCAGTAGCGAATTCTTACCGAGCAGGAATTAATTGAATAGCGATTGAAACTTATCCATCATTTTCTCAATCCGAAATATTCGCATCTCGACTGTACTCAAAAACGAAGTTGCTCAACGGGTTGAAAAGCGTCGAACACTCATATCCGAGTGGAATTTAGTTCAATCACGACATGAAATTCTCAAGTTCATCACATTCTTTCTAGAACGGCTCATCCGTTTCGCCCATCGCCCATGGATCTTCTGCCTCATCTCCCCTGATCGACGGAAGCTCTGCTGCAGCATGCGGAGCCTGCGCAGCACTCCATGCCGAGATGCGCGGAAAGGTACGCGTGCATGCGCAGTTACTACGGATGCTCATGATTATGCGATTATGCATAGTATTTACGTCGTGATGATTTAAATCTGCACTAGATTCTATTCGATGTCGATTTTTGACGTTTCCTTTCCAATATCGAAGATGTCGGCAGAACGGATGATTAGGAATCTCGGTGAAACTTAATCAATTTTTTTCATTGCATAGCGAAATAGAGTGCCTATTTTACAGATGGCCGAGATGGCACTGAAGCTGGATCGTCTCTTCGATGCTGTGTCTTCTCTGCTGAGTAGCGATCAGGCTCGGGATCTCCTGGGCGGCTCGCCTCCTTCCGCAGCCCTCGGCCCCGCCCCCTCGCCTCCCAAGACGACGCTTATCGAGGCACTCGCCGCTGTCAGGAGGGAACATGTACGGACTTGTGGGGAGGGGGGGGAGGGATAGCTGACGATCAAAGAAAGACACGTTGCCACTAATCTAATAGCCAAAATAGCTGATTCGAGCCGAAGGAGAAAATAAAACAGGCTATGCGAAATAGGTAATTAATAGTCAATTCCAATGAAAAATCTGCTAAATTTATCAGTTGTGCTTCAGGGAGCATCAAAATGGTGTCCCTTGTTCACATAGACCGATTAGATGTCGACATCGAGTAGTTTATTGTTTAGACACCAATTGCTCGCAGAGGGATTATGATCCCCTTCTTCCCTTCAAGCTGCCGAGGGAGAGGGAAGGAAAGAGGGAAGAAGGCCAATTTGGAAATAGCCAGATTTGGAGACAAGCATAGGGGAGGGAGGAGATGAGTGGACAGATGCTCGGCAGCAGCACCAGATAATTCGTCCTTCCGGATCTTTTTATGGCGGCCGGTGGCTAATGCAGTGCGGGTATAAAATTAGGGGGCTGCCCTATCTTGAACGGGGTGAAAGACGACAAGGAGGAAGAGACAGGGATTATAGAGCTAAAAGGAAAATCCCGGATCGATCGAGCTAATCCATCATGCAACCGGTATTTTCCTGCCATACTAAATATTTGCCAAATGCGCTAGAACAAACCTTTTGAGTAAGCATCACAATGATTTATTAGCATTGTCTCTGTAAGAATTAAAAAGATTGCTTCATAATGAACTAACCTCTGCAGGCCTCCAAGTCGCCTCCTCCGCCCGTTCCTTCGTCTGCTTCGATGCCTTCTACTGCCGTTCCGTGTGCCCCTACGGTCACTGCGGCGAGTGCCATTTCATCGGCTCTCTCGGGATCGCGCAAGAGGAAGATGGGCAAGGTAATTAAGGGAAAGAAGAACAATAAAGTTGTTCGAATACGAAACTCTTAAAAATTACCTACAAATGGTTAACGAAACTTTGTCAAGATGAGACTTTCGTTTTTGGAAAGCAAAACGTTGTAATCTAATCCTACTAAAGTATTTTGTTGGATGCGTTTTATAATAGTACTTACAATTGTGTTACGTTTCACAACCAGGTCTATTGTCTTGTCTATATCAATCAGTAATCAGTCGCAGGTTTGAACTACTGGAAAAAAACAAAGAATACCTTTCAGGAGTCCATCATCCACCAGTCGCCCCTGGGCATCTTCGAGATGGCCGCGGCTGCACTGTCTAATGGTAAGTGTATCCGAAGATACGTCATCCTTTTGACTCTCTTGGTGATGGTGGTGATTCCTTGGCTCATATCGGGTGTTACAGGCGAGATGCCCACTTCCAACCCGCCTTCCCCGCAGTCACTCACTGCCGCAGTGGCACCAGCCTCGTCGTCGCCCTCTTCTGTGAAGGGTGAAAATTTACAACACTTTCAAAATTGATAAAATCTATTGTAAGCAAAAAAGAATAGAAGAACTCATCCACGATGTCATTGCTATCTATAAATAGACTAGTCGCGAAACATATTCTTGGTTCCATGACAGAAAGAGAAAGAGTTGAATAAGGCTGATCACTGATCAAAGCTACAGTAATAAAAAGGTCTCATTCAAAGCATATCATTGCTGTTCAGGCTCCGCCTCAGCCACGGCCACCGTAACAACGTCGCCCCTTCGCATGGCTCTCAATGGAGGAGGAGCTCAGACACAGAGTGAGTGGGGGCATGACAGGGCGAGAGACTCGAATAGGTTTCATGGCCAAGATCATGCATTTTGCTATCTCTGATTTGTAATGGATCCCCGCTCTATCTTTGAACACAATCATTCAATCCTCTCATTGAAATACCGCGTTTTCGTCATGCCTCTATATCAGAATCCTGAATGAAAAATATATTGGCATATGTTTAGTTCTTCCCACTACCCAGGGCGCTTCTTTTTTTGATTTGGTGAAAATAGAAACGAATATTTCTTCAGACAGCCTCACGATGGAGCTGGCTTCGCAACAGCAGATTCTCGACATGCTCATGCAGGTAATTTTTGAAAATAAAACAACCATTTCATTTGTAGCCCACGTATTCTCATCCAATCCATCTCTAACCTTTCAGTCCTCGATGTCGAACACTCCAGTGACTCCCAAGCAAGAGGACGTCGAGAACGGGGTACGGAATCCTGGCACCATGCCAATATTCGAATCCGTTATCGTTCCAGGACTCAACGGACGCGTCGGTTTCGCGGTGCTCCAACTGTTCCACGACGAAGACGACGGCGTGGAGAAGGGACAGCGAGGGGAGACTCGTCTGCAACGCCTGCGGACTCTACTACAGACTGCATCGGGTAAGATGGGGATCCCGGCACGATTGTCTAGGATACTGTATTTTCACATTTGACTTCTTTTCATGAAGTATTTTTGAAAGGGAAACTGCAAAATTTGATTGCATTTATTTTAGATATCGTTCTTTGGGGGTGAGTTTCACCGAAATATATATATGATAAAATTGTTTCAAACGTCGATCCGAGACAGATATGCAGTACTGAAAAGTGTAATTCCAGCAAAACCGCCCCGTTCACATGCGCAAGGATCACATTCAGCAGAGGTTCCGTCGACGTGCCAAGGTACAGTAATCAGGGTCCAACACGGATTGCGTTATGGTCCCAAACGGATTCTTTGGGAGATAAAGTATCGATTCGATTATGGTACATTTTTTCGCTGCAGGATGACGAGGATGCGGCTGCCTCTCCCAACAGCAATTCGGCCATGCTTCAGCAGCTCGTGGCCATGGCTGCCAGTGCGCAGGTAAGCAAATTATTAATTCTTTTTTAAAGTTTTTTTATTTTTTATTTTTTAACTATTCGCTCATTTCAGGAGACCTTCCCGTTCCTGGACCAAATCACACAGCTCGCTTCGTCATCTCCCAGCCTCGTTTCATCGTCGTCTTCATAAGCATCGGATAGAATATCGGACATTTTGTCAACCCTATCGATGATTGAAATTTCACTGAGATTACCCAGCTTTTATTTTCCTTCTGAATCTCAACTCCGAGTGTTGTCGCCTGGTCTCGAATATCCCATATGCGTTTTATCGCCCATTCCCGTTTCGTTCTCTAGTCAAAGAGCTTGTGTCCCTTTTTACAAATGCATTCTGAAATAGAACATGGCTTTTTACATTTTTTCTCTGGAATTCGCAACTCCATTCCGCATTTTACAAGAGTATTATGTGTAACCACCACCTTTAATTTCCCTCTTGGCCTCCGGTACCACCCCTTCTCCAATTGTTCTCATCCACCCAGCACAGTGTTCACTAAGACAGAGAGTATTATTGACAGCATTTTAATCTCCTAGTTTGCATGGTTCACTTTGTTCTTGTCCCCAACAATCTCGAAGCTACGGCATAATCCCTTTTCTACCGTATCGATGTCTCTTCCCGTTCTTCTATGAGCTTCTTCTTGAAAACGACACTCCCGCCACCGCGTTTTTCTCTTACACAACATGCTTTTATCGGGTGTATTATCTTTTTCAAGATAAATATATAGAAAAAATGTTCATGCAAAACAGTATGGAACAGAAGGACACGTTGTAGTTAAAATTTAATTACAGCGGCATCCTGGAGGAGGTCAAGAGGCTGGCCCGTTGCGCGCGCCACTGTGACTGTGCGCAGCGGCGAGAAAAGATGCAGTCTGAATTCGTGCCATTGGAATAGCGCGAAATTATGCATCATTCTCGGTTGTTCTTTGTTTACCATTGGATCCTAGAAACGCTTTTATTATGTAGCATTCTTTCTGATCCTGAATGTCACTTACTCCAGTGTCAACTTGTTCCAGGAATGTCGCAGCCGCTGAGCAGTATCGCCGACATTTGTATGCCGTCGCATGCGAATCGAATCACCCTTCCTATCAAGGTTCCGCGTTATGATCTTATTTCTACAATGCTGATTCATTATTTCAGGCAGTTGTCGACTGCATGATCTGCGATGCTTTCATCGTCTGCGTCGAGCGCGTTCGATACCCGCACTTGAAAATCGCTGTATTCGACAGGGTATGCCGTATGCATTTGCTAGAAGTTGTTTTTCGATTAACGGGATCAATATTAGCTGTTTTCACTGATATGGCTGAAGACGATTCATTTTTAGATTACGACGAGCATGGTTTCAACGCTGCGACTGCCAAATCAATCAGAGCCCGTCCAGCTTTTTCGACTGCACAATTGGTTAGTTTCTTGCGAGAGTTCAAATAACATGATTTGAGATTTCACAGGTCAGTCGGATACTGCGGCTACGAAGAAAAGGTTCGTAAAGGAGAAGAAGAGACAGAAGAAGGCGGAGAAGAAGCGGAGAAAAAATGCTACTTATACCCATTCTCCATTGATAAGGGTTTGCTCAATTATTTTTCAAACTTCGATGCATTATTCAGCTGGCGTAGTGGAGAGAAGGACGCCGGTCCACCTTCTGACAACGCCTCACGATGACTTCACTGTAAGTGATAGGAAAAAGAATCTCTGGTGTGAAATGTGAACCAATTATACTTGATTGCATATCAGGTGGAAATCCTCACTTCATTGGATGAGAAAAAGGCTGGCGTCACGATTTTGTCAGTGTCGAAAGCAGGAAGTAATGAAACATTGGTTTACGACATTTCCGGTAATCGAATTAAATTCTTTCGAAATCGGGATATTTTGTAGAAACGAAGGTGTTTCCCGTTGACAGTGCTCCAACTGTCAGTATCAGGAGCGGACTGAGGCGCTTTCTCGCCGGACGCATACTCGGAGTCCAAGAGTGGCCCGTATGTTTTGTTCCATATTTGTATATTTTGCAATGTTTTTGTGGCGACTACATACGAGCATGACAGATTATTTTATTGTAACGTGCAAGGCAGATTTTTAATGCAACGAACATGCCAACCTGATGAACACTGGATAAAAAATTACAGTAGATTCAACTCTTTGCAGAGCGGCAACGTGATAGTCTCTGATTTGGAAAGATATTACAATTTGGCTCTGATGAATTATTCCATTCTTTGTAGGGCGGCGAAGTGCACTTCTACGATCTTGCGAGTGGATCACTCCTTCGCACGCTACACTTCGGATTGGAGCCGCTCGGTGTCTATCGAAGCCGTTTCATCGTCGGCCTGTCTGAAGACCAAAATCGCTTCGAGTCGTCGATTCCACAAACGGAGAGTATGTCGATGGAATAGGTTCCTTTTTAAAGGATGTAGTATGAGGAATTTTTCTGGTTACTGCCATTATGGAAATGCCTTTTATCATAGACTGAGCCCGTTCAACCAAAAACAGGGGACTTTTGGCCACGACGGCCACAGTTGTTTTACGGATGCGGAGCTTTCCTTCTATTGTGCAGCACCACATAACTTCTGTAAGACTTACGCGCGTTAGCAGACAGTTCCGTTTGTATCTTTCAGGGAAAAATGTATCTATGGCTGAAAGTTGGCATGCTAGTTGATCCTAGGTTCCAAACAAAGGATGCAAAAACTCAGCCGTAGATTCCTTATTAGCGCTGAGATATGGGTGGCAGAATTTTCGCTAGGGAACGGGAAATTAGAAGTTCTGTGGTGCGGCACTATACTCCTTCTTTAAGCAAGAGTACTCACAATATGTCTCTCCCATAAAACAGCACGGGAACATGTAAAAACGTGCTATCAAGTGCCACGGGTTTCCCTGCACCACGTCTAGTACTGAAAGATCATGGTTTTACTAGTGAAAACTCACGAAATTTTTGCAGATTGACAACACTCGAAGGCAATTTTGTGGAAACAACAACAATGCGCCCATTCTTTCGCGATGTCACGGATGACGGATTCGTCCTTCTCGCTCATCGATATAAAAAGGCACTGCTACCGTGAGTGGCTATTTATAAGTATTTATAAGCATGTTCTTCTGCGAAATCTGCCCACCCCTCTTGAACAAATGCATCTATCTTTATGTTCGCGCTCTTAAAGAAGGTGTAATATTATAGGAAAATCTGGGTCATATAACATATTTTTTCCATGTTCGACTTAGTCACAAAACAATCTTCAAAAAATTTTTAAACCCATCCCCAGCCTTAAAAATGCAGTCAAATTCGGTATCGATTTTTCGTAAAATGGCCTGATCTACCAAATGAAAAGTGAAAATTTTTGGAAAAGGTGAAATTAAGGTCCCTTCAACAGCGCTACAGCCTTTACAACAAAGTTTTTGAGACTTTTTTCGTTCTAACTGCCTTAAATTGCCCATAATCATAATAACCATAATCAATCGATATTGGTTGCAGACCCATTCCTATTACTCCTTCTTTAAACGCGGCGCATTCCCCTGTACCGTCCGCCGTATTTTTGTATAATAAATGCATCTCTGAAATGGAGCAAAGTAGAGTGTTTATGAGCCCAAACTAGAACGAGCAACGCTTGTGCTATTTGGGGGGTGGCTTGCCCCCTCCCCCCAAACCCCCCTGGCCGGCCGCCGGGTGTTCACCGTTTGGGGTCGCGTTGCATAGCTGCATTGTGCATAGGCGTGAGCACACGTTATAGGGCCCGAAAACATGTTTTGACATGTTTTTGTGAAATTTGGGAACGATTTGAGCACTTTTGGTTCGGGTACTAAAAACGAGTTCTGACGTGCTTTGACGCGTTTTAGGGCCGAAAAACTTGCTTTAACATTTTTTCATGAAGGGAGTGATTTGAGCACTTTTGGTTTGGACACTAAAACATGTTCGGACATGTCAAAACTGGTCAAAACACGTGTAAAACATTTTTATGATTCTCGCCACATCGTACCGAGTCGATTGAAACCCAATTTGGGCTGATTGGCCGAATCCGTAAAATCCGGTTCCGGAAAGTAGTATTTCCCTGTAATTTACGGACTTCGGTAATATGCGGAATCGTCTTCCCGGGGCCGACTTAGAAGGGGGGAAGGTCAAGGTCCCGGGGGCCCAAAGTGCCCGGATCCTATAGATATGCGAAGCGTCTTATGACACACAGCCTGACTGACTGACGGAGACAATTACAGACAAACGTTGCAGTTTGTTAATAGTAGGGGAATTGTTAGTAAACAGAGGTGGATCATGAGCTACACTTTACCACGGTACTCTGTGACTGCGCCGCGTTTTGTATCATAGCGTGACAATATAAGAAATATCCTCTGCATCAGGGGGCTCGCAACTATGGCGGCTCGCAGTTTGATGATTGAGACAGATAATGCACGTGTATGGCGATATCCGAACCTCAAGCCGCTGCGGTCGAATCCCCAGGTGAGTTAATATCTTTCAATCAAAAATTGTTGAAATTAAAAAAAATGTTTTCTGCAGCTCATAACGTACCGAATCGAGGTGCCGTCATTGGCGGACATTGCGAAGGGAAGAAGCGAGAGCGGCCCGAATGCAGAAGAAGACGGTCCCATAGCCAAACGAACACGCAGCAGGAGTTAAGCGCATGAGTAAACATAGATTATTTTCATTTTTGAGCTTCTTCGATCTTTATTTTCTCACGCCGTCCGGTATCAGCTGTTCTCTATTGTGCAGCACCACAGAATTTCGAATTTTCCGTTCCGATAGCCGCAATTCCGCATCCCATATCTCAGCGCTAATATGGAATCTATGGCTTATTTTTTGCATTCTTCGGTTGGAATCCAGGATCAACTAGCATGCCAAATTTCAGCCGTAGATACCTTTTCTCCTCAAAGATACAAGCAGAACTGTCTGCTAACCAGCACAACTCTTTTAGAAGTTCTGTGGTGCTGCACAATAATTGGTCTCATCCATTAAACACAGTGTTCACGACAATAGAAATGATTATTGACAGCGTTGTTTTCTGCAATTTTGAATGATATAATATATTTGTATAATATATGTCTCCGAAAATCTTGAAGCAACGGCGTAATACGTTTCAAACCTTATCGATGTCTCTTCCCGTTTTCTATGAGGCCACCGTGCTTTTTTCTTACACAAAGTGCAAGTATGATTCTTAAGATAAATATATATTGAGAGATAAATATATTGAAAAAAACATAAGGAACGATGCAGTTCATGATAATTTAAAGAAAGCGGCATCCTGGAGGTGGTCAAAAGGGTGACCCATCGCGCTCGCTAGTATGACTATACGGCGATAAAAGATGATGATGGACTGCGCTCGCTTTTGATCTACCCCTCGAGCCCCTTTCATGGTCGATTGAATCACACGGGTCATGAAATGGGGTTCGATGAGGTAGATCAAAAGCGCGCTCAGTCCGTCCTTGGGGTTGTCCGGGCGTGTTAATTAGAACGCTTCGGGCTCTCTACAATAACTCTAGAGAGGGGATTGGGGATAAGAGATGGAGAGCGCGATGGGACCATAGCTGGAGAAGAGGCATTGCCAGAAGACTTAATGCATTGTGCGAAAGGCGCGGAAAAAGAAGACTCCTAGTGAGAAATGGCGAAATCGAAAGGGCCCGAGGGCTGAGGCGCGACGAGCTGTTGTCCGCGTGCACGTGGACCTGGAGGAGGGTCAAGCTCGGTTTGGATGCAGATCAGCTCATCCCTCACGTTTCTCTCCCATGTTTTCGTTCAGACACCCCAAAATGTTCGAGGGGAAACGGATGGGGCGATACGGCTCGAAGATACAAAAAAGAGGAAAACGTTCGGAGATGATGATTTCCGGAGGTTCCCGATAAGAAATACTTGATATCAGAGATTCCTTTGGTATCGACCAGTGTTCAGAAGAACTCTCCTCCACGCAAAGCCCCTCTTCTGGAACCGCACTCGCCTCTGGTGAGGATGCGCAATGGTGGAGTATCGTGCTGGTTCTATGCTCTCGCCCAGACGCTCTACCACATTCCTCAACTGAGGACCATCGTTCAAGAGGTTTTTTTTTCTTGGATTTTGGACATTGGACTTTAGTCTAGTGTAGTCTAGTCTAGTGTAGTCTAGTCTAGTGTACTGTAGTCTAGTAAAGTGAAGTGTAGTTTAATTGTGGATTGCATGCCGAGTTGGATCGATCTTGTCTAATGTATTAAAAATAATTCCAATATCTCTAATTGCGCCGAACTTCTTAAATGTGCGATTGATCATATTTCCTAACTGCGCAGCGTTATTTAGCACCTATACACCTCATTCCCGACCTCACAACCCCACGTACCCCCTACGTGATAAATGTATGTATGTATGTATGTATTGTAGATGTTGTTTGTTGTTCGGCATTTGCAGACAAAATCCTTATCAACCACAACTTATGGCACTATATTTTCTCCTCATTTGGTGAACTTATCACCGGAAGGGTGTGTTGATATCATGTCATTTTCGGCGAAACTTCACGTGAAAATATGTAATGGCGACGTGCTGATAAAATGCCACAAGGCCTATGAGAGCAAAATTGGATGCGAAGTGTGACGAATTCCCTACCCTATAACAAATGCTAAGGCAAGGCGCGATGGCCGTCCTCTATGTCCGCAACGTCAGTTTGCGATCGCACTTCTCGTCTTGGAGAGTCCACTGAGTGCAAAGACTGATCGCGCGCCAATGTGACAATGCACCGCGGCGCGAAATGGCCATTTCTGATTTCGTGCCAATGTATCGCAGAAGCGGGCGAAAAGAAGCACTATGTGTTTAGTTTGTGTGCCATTTGTACGCTGAATTGTTGCTGACCACGAACTTCATTTGTCTCAATTTCAGTTAGCTCCAGAAATGTCGCAGCGGCTGAGAAGTATCGATGACATTTGTATGCCGTCGCATGAGAAACGAATCACCCTGCACTCCCAGGTACAGAGTTACGCTCATATACATATTGTCCGGTAATATAGTTAGGGACCGCAACGTGATTCGCAGAATTCCTCCAAAATGCTCGAAATAAGCCTAATCGTTTAGCCCTATGCTTGGCATTGATCATACTTTTTACCGTTTCTCGATATCTCATTGCATTGCCGAAATATGACTCGAAAACTGGCGCGCATCCAGTGAGGGTAGAGGTGCCAAAAGGTGGGCCGCAACGCGGCCATTGGGCGCGTCGCGGCCCGCTCGCCGGCTAAAATAATGCCCCTTCACTTGAACCCAAATCGCAGCGCGAGGACGCAATGGATTGACACCAAAATTGAATACGAGTTAGATCTAGGTTTTTAACATGCGAAAAACATCAGGCAAGCAGGTTTTGTTGCCTGTGGAATTAGCCCCACCTCGATTTGTACAGAAAAGTCGGGATGGTCGATGATGCTGACCTTCATAAAAGCGTTCTAAAAAGTTGTTTAGCGTAATTTTTGCATGCGTGCCTCATGCTAGATTGATGTAAAATTGAATTAGCTACAAAATGAGCTTTTGATCGCCTTATTTGGTTCAGTATTGCCACTGCGGTTTGGACGGGACCACATTTCAGCGATTTCATGTCCACCCAAAAGTGGGCGGAGCTTGCGGCCCCTAAATATAGTGATGCGGAGGCGACGCGCGAACTACTTTCGCGGTAAGCAGCGTAGTGATCTATCTTCTGCGACAGAAAATAGATCATTACGCTGCTTACCGCGAAGGTAGTTCGCGCGTCGCCTCCGCATCACTACAATATCGGACAATAGATATACAATGCTGCGGAATTCTTTCATGCAGTGGACGACTGCATTATCTGCGATGCATTCATCGTCAGTGTCGAGCGCTGTTGTTACACACACTTGGAAATCGCGGTATACGATAGGGTAAAGCTTTTCTTATTGTTTTATTCTTGAGATTGAGACATAATATGGATAGCATAGTGAATTAATATTATGCTATTGTAGAGAACTAGCGGGCTACGCAGTTACAGTAGGGGTCGCGTTGCGGCGCCGTCGAGAGCGATTTTTGAGCGATATTTTTGCAAAAGAGGAATTTATAATTTTTTGTTAAGATCAGGTCCAGCGAACATAACATGGATAGCATAGTAAATTAGTATTATGCTATTGTAGAGAACCCAATGCGTGCTAACTACCACGTCCGGACAATAACATTGACGGACTGCGCGCTCTATTGATCTATTTCTTGGACCTCCGTTTCATGCATGGTGTGATTTGTCTAGACATGAAACGAGGTTGTAGGAGGTAGATCAAGAGTGCACAGTTCAATGGTATTGTCCGGGCGTGGGAATTAGAACTCTCTGTGTACCCGACAATAGCCATGTTATATTTTTGCTTTTTCGCAGCAATTTCCTTGGGGCGTATCCATCGCTGAACGCTAACGATTCTTTAGATAACGGCGATCAAACTTTCAACGCTGCGAATGGAATACCGAGAAGAGCCTGTGCAGCTTTTCCGAATGCACAACTGGTTAGCTATTTACAAATTTTTTTGCTTGAAATTGACCAAAAACATCTCTAAATATCTTTTTATGACCATTAGATTACATTATTACCGATGAAATGTAGAAACAGACTTTCGATTTGCACCACATTCCAGGTCATAACTTCGCCCTGGACCATATTCAGCGTGACACATGGGTATTTTTTTCATCAGTCGGGGCACCCCATCACAGCGCCCTATGACTCGATTCCAGCCAATCCATAGTGATCATATCGAAAATTTCCATGATACCCGTATCATGGTTCGAAATTTCGAAAAAATTTCATCACTTCCAACGCCGGATTTCAACATTGGAATTGAGAGATCTACTCGTCCACATAAATAAAATGTAAAAGTTGTACCCCAAATATGCATAACCTGCGCGCTGGGAGGCTCCATACTGACATCCGTTCCGGGGTTCTTCACATTTCAGGCCATAACTTCGCCCTGGACCGTATTCAGCGTGACACACGGGTATATTTTTCATCAGTCGGGGCACCCCAACACAGCGCCCCATGACTCGGTTCGCTTTGAACCAATGTGAATATATCGATTTTTTACCACTCACCTGGATAGCGTTCTTACGTAGTTGCCGATTCGAGACCAATTTTTGTGTATTTGGTAGTTTGCCCCCCGGAGTAATGCAGCGCCCCATATCCGACCCGGAATTGCCACACCCGACTGTGATTTATCCCTTGTCAGTTTTGTCGGCGAGCTTGCCGGCTTTCATCAAAACTTTCCGTTTGACACTTTAGGCGGCAAGCAAGCCTGCATAATGTTTTTAGAGGTCTCCCCTGCAAACTGGTCAGAACAAGATTGCCTATCGGTTGTTGCAATTTAAAGGTGCTCAGCAAGTTTCGCATATCCCACAACCTTACTCTCTTTAGCGAGTACCTGTTTCTCCATTAAACTATCCAACAATCTCAACGTTTAGTTCTTGCATTTGGATCCCGAGGATCTCGTATATTTAGGGACCGCAACGTGATTTACAAAACTCAAGCACAATGCCCGAAATTAGGCTCATTGTTTAGCCCTGGACTTGGCATTGATCGTGTTTTTTTCCGTTTCTCGATATCTCATTACATTGCCGAGATATGGCTCGAAAACTAGCGCGCGTCGCCACTGGGGAGAGGCGCTAAAATGTGGGCCGCTGTTAGGAGCTGCTTTCAGATCCGTTATAGTCATCGCACTGATCTCAATTGTAGTTCCTGTTGTTGCTACGTGTTTGGCATACATGCGCTTTTGCACGGTTTGTTGATAGCTCG
>JACMIG010002052.1:0-16769 GCA_014805385.1 Levipalatum texanum | reverse complement strand
GTTTCGAGATGGTAGGTGTACGTTTTCGGAAAATCGATATTCACCGCACACTCGAATTTGCTCCACCGTAACTCCGTGGGTGATTTAGGTGAAAATTTCTAACCACGATATTCGTTTTCAGGGACATCAAATTAGTCAATGTTTTTTGTTTCGTGATTTTACAGGTACTTTTCTAGGAGTTAGAAGTTCATTGTGTATCTTCATTCCATTGTGATGAGAGTAACGTTAGTTTTACAGACAATTGCAATTTATGAACTCCGGCTACTGTTCCAGGCAGAATGAATCTGAATAATTGGAATTGTCGAATCACCCCGAATTTTTGCCCATAGGCGTACAATGCGTGCACGGTATCTGTAATTTCAAGATTGATTGATGTACTGTAAATTTTAATGAGGAGAAATAAGTAAATCATACGGTGGAATGCACGCGATAATGACGAGAGGTTCGACAACGGGAAATAACGTCGAAATGAGCCACACCCTGAATTGCATAGCTCGTAGTTAAATAAGGAGAGGAGAAATTTCGCTGATTACTGTCAGTCTGGAAATCCAGACCGGATAGAGGAAAGTGCACATGCCCCAGCTCTGGCACGGTGCCAAAGAGTTGCTCCCACACCTTTTAGGAAAGAGCAGGAGCAAGATTCCGGTCCGTAAAACAGCTGTGGCCATTGTGGCTAAAATGTTCTAAAATGCAGACACAGGCGACAGAGCATGTGCACTGTGTGCATGTGCACTGTCGCCTGTGTCTGCATTTTAGAATATTTTAGTGACAATGGCCACAGTTGTTTTACGGAACGGAATCTTACTCCTACTCCTTCTTTAATGCACACATTTTTCGTACTTATCACTGATGTCTTCAACGTCCCATCCCATTAGATACAGTGTGAATATAGTCACAAGCGGAATATAGGCAAGAAAGATCGGAACAGCGCTCTGAAAATTAAATGAAAGTTGAGCAATAACGCGATGCGAAATTGATCACTCTCAGAGCGAGGCGAATATGGCCTTCAGTCTACTTATCCAATGGCAAACCCGTGTTTCATCAACTCGCACCTCGACAAGCAGTGCAAGATAGAGTTGTCGCTGTGCATTTTTCTTCACCGTATTCCCCGATGACCTAGAAGATGGAATTTTAATAATTTTAAAGATGTCAAACCATGCAACTTGACGAACGGCTATAAAAATATTGATTCCACAGATGACTGATATGGTAATGGTCGCAAAAATCGCTGCCAAGAATACTGAGAACTTCACCGCAAACATCGCTGCATCCGAGCCAAAGGGGGACTGCGAAGAATTGAATTGTCGGCGGAAGGAACGTTCCGGACCATACGCCCTTCGCCCTGCGATCTCTCTCCACTGTTCTCTGGTTTCTCTGACGGTTAGAGAAACGAGAGAATTGTGGAGAGAGATCGTAGGGCGATGAGCGTTCATTCCGTATGGTTAATTCCGCCGACAATAATTGCATATTCCTCGTCGACAAACCTTATTCAGAACAGCAATGTATCCTGGAATTGGATCTTCGTCGATTTTCCGCCCAGTGTGTTTATAGAAAGCTTCAGCAAATCCGATTCGAGTTGCTTCGTTGGGCATGAGGTGGGAGAGTGCTGAGGTGTAACTAGCTAGTACAACAATGATGGTTGCGAAAATGAGACCAATGCCTCGGGCAGGGTGTTCTGATAGCCAGTGAAGGTTTGGAGGGCTTAAATGAAATAATTAAACGTTATTTCAACAGTCATTGTCAGCATGACTGGGATGCAATTGAAAACGGACTTGCAGATGATGCAGTAGAGGTAGACGAATTGAAAGCACGGCAAGAGACCGATGCTTCCCAGAATAAACGGAGATGCCGCTGTGCCGTACGTTCCGAGCAAGCCCCAATCGAGCATTCGCGCAGGGATTCCGATGGGTCCGACGCTACTAACTATGGCGAGCTGTCAGCAATGAAACCTAATCATGTGTATGTCATCGGACTAACCGGCTCGACGACATAATTAAATATCGAATAGGACATGCCAAGGATGGTGAAGAATTGAAGGAGGTTGCCGTATCTCGCAACCATAGTGGTGCGAGTAAATAAGATGATAAGAAAGAGAGTCGAGTTGAGGAGGATGGAAAGAAATGTCGTCCCATCGACCACCCACCCACGCACAGTACGGTAGTCCATGCCGGGATGAACGGTTCGGACTGATCTGGTGTTATATAGGAGGAGTATAATGTCTTATTCAATGATGCGTCATGGGTGAATGAAATACATATTCAGAAATACTGCCAGTTGCTCACAATGAGAGCTTCAATGCAGCGATGATTTACAGTCGCTGATCTCTGGTTTATGAATACAATAAACATTTAAAAAGAAACGGTTTCAAGAATCTGAGTCGATGTTTGCAACAAGTGTATGGAAATGACAAAGCTGTCCCATGTGCACGAGAGAACAGTTGCACTTCGTCGTTGTTCTTAGCTCTCTCTGGAATTCATAAAGTTCACCACATTGAATTGAGATAGAAAAGGATTATCACTTTCTGTTTTTACGCTTCTACTATATCGAGAGATATTGTCGAACAATAAAGAGATGTGGCTGGTCGACTTCCTCCGTGCCCGAATTACCATCGAAAAGTGGCAGACGTCCATTCCGTCCTCCCTATGCGTTCCTTTTCTCTGCTCCTCCGCGGTCTTCGTCAACGCCTCTATCAGCGTTGTCGTCCTCGCCTTTTGCCTTGTCGTCTTCGTAAAATCGGCCGCCGTCCACATAAACTGCAAGTGAGAAATGTTTTCATCATTATATTTTCGCTCTTCCTCATTTCGCTAGTCTGGTTCCTATTCATTGTACTGATTTCAAATGTAATAAATTCTTACAGAGCCCTTATCCTCCTGTCGCTGACCACGCAACTGCTCATTCTCATAGCGCAGTGCGCGATATCCGTGAACGAGCTGATGTCCATGGCAGGAGTGCAAGGTGTGCCATTGATGAGGGAGTAGATTGGAGAAAAGGTAGAAGAGATGGTGTATTACAGGAAAAGAGGATCTCTTCGAAGGGAACAGTGGATGGCATCTGCTCCATGAGGGCTCCTTCTCTTCCTCCTGCTGCTGCACACTCTTCATTGTTGGGGAACGGTGAGGGGGTATTGACGAAGGGAGGAGGTAGATAGGGCAAGCCGAAGGCCGGAGTTAGAGAGTGGGTGAGGAGAAGGGGTGGAAACGATTATTGGGGAAGTGGAGGAGTGCGGAAAACAGTGCACAGGTCTGCAGGTTCTATGCCAGTCTGCATCTGAACGACTACGAGACGCGCCGTCCGAGCTTCTTCGTTTCATTGTTTGTAGTAGTAACAACAGCGGCGTTTGGCCTCTTCATCGCATACCTCCACCACGGTCAGAAATCACATGTGGCCCTGGGGACTTTTTCAATTACAGAGAGCCTCTTCACTCTCGGCATAGTTGTTCTCATCATACTGGATTCGTCGTCTCTGAGTGTAAGAAATCATGGGCGTTCACGGGGACTTAGATAAAAGTCGAACATTCACTGTTTTATACTTCAACCAATCTCGCCTTTATATTTTTGAACGTGAGAATTTGCTCCTCTCTTATAGAATGCTCGACAATAAAATCTGATTAGTCGAATGTGCCGCACCGATTATTATTCTAAAAGACTGGTGGCAAATAAGAGGCGGTGGACGAGGAGACGCCCTTGGGACAGCGGTCCAATTTCAGCTGACGATCTTCCTCTACTTCTACAGCCGCCGTCGCTATGCCCGCATCTATGGCAAGACGTCTCTGAGCGCGCGATACCAGGTATGTAGATTTCATTAAGAAGGTGATGCTTGAAACGGTGGGCAAGACTGAAATTGATTGAGGTCCAGAAGTTCACCTTATATTATAGATGTACGAAATCCTCGAGTATTCCCGTGCCATCCTCCCCGCCTGCATACTCACGATCGTCTTCCGTCTATTCAGCATTGTCCCGATAACAATGTGGGCGGCGCGCTCCCTCCATGCTTCGCCGGCTATCTTCATGATCGTGAGTGGTCCTCAATTCATTCCCCTCCGCTACCATCAGATCCCCTGTTGCATTTCTGCACCATTTCTCCTTTTCCTACTTACTCCTCCATTCCCTGACTTCCAGGGCCATGCCGCCGCCTGCGTAGCCATGAAACAACTGCTGATCCACCTGCACAAGGGCCTTCGGAAGACGGCGGGACGACTTCTACCATGCTGGAGGGAAAAGCAGTGGGACCCCTTCGTTTGTTATCATGTGCAAGTACATCAGGAATGTGTCCAGAGTCATCGTTCTTGAGCCTGCTTCGGAGACGGACAAATACTTCGAGATGCTCAAGGCGGATTGGAGGTACACAAGGAGTGTGGCATATCATATTCCATCGCTTGTCTAATAAATGTTGCGGACCAGAAATACAACACGATTGTGTGGTTTCATTTTTGTTGTAACAAATACATGGCTCCATTTTCTCGCATTGTCGTTTGCTGCTATATACCTGGAGTCACACGGGTTTCCAGGCAATATTATGAATCGAGTGGGAGAAAAAGTCAGCCTCCAGTTTCTATGCAATGTGGCTGGTCGACTTTGTCTCTGCCCGTACGTTCATAGAGGAGTGGCAATCGTCCATTCCTGCCTCTTTCCTGATCCCTTCCCTTCTGTCATCCATCGTCCTCGTTAATGCCTCCCTCAGCATCGTCGTCCTCGCTTTTTGTCTCCTTGTCTTCGTGCTGTCGACCGCCGTTCACGTCAACTGCAAGTGAGCCCAATCTAATATTGCATATTCAAACGCGTCTGTGTCCCGCGTTGGAATTGCCAGATAGTCCAGGTAATGTCATTGCAGATGTCTCATCCTTCTCTCACTGACAACTCAACTCCTTATACTCGCGGCTCAGTGCGCTATTTCGTTCAACGAATTGATGTCCATGGCGGGGTTGCGAGGTGAGGAGGATTGAGAGGATGGGAGGGAAGATGAGGAAAGAGGGAGGGGAGGGACAAGAGGGGGAACGAGAGGGAGAGGGGAAAAGGCTTCAGGAAAGTTGGGACTATTCTCTGCTACCAGTCGATGGCATCTGCTGCACGAGGGCTCCTTTTCTGCTTCATGCTTCTGCACTCTCTGCATTGTGGCTGAGCGGTAAGTTATAATAGAGAAGGGAAGGAACGAGAAGGAGGAGGATGAATGGGCAAAGAACGGTTTGAGTAGAAGAGAAAAATGAGAACGAGAAAAAAATGAAAGGGGTGAACGATCGAGGAGGGAATGAATGACGAAAGTTACGATGAAAAAGGAAAACGAAAAGGAGAATGATCTTGAAGGTAGAAAAATTTGAACTGGATAATTGAGATGGAGTTCATCAGATTCTATGCCAGTCTGCATCTAAATGACTACGAGACGCGTCGTCCGAGCGTCGCTGTTACTTTGTTGGTGGTGATTTCAACGACGGCCTTCGGAACCGTCATCGGATACCTACATTTCGGTGCATAATGAACACCATTAGCGTCTATAGTAATTCACGAGTTTTTGCAACATGCTCCTCTCTTCGCTTTTTTTTGTTTGGATACCACACCACCATGCTTTTATTGTCTCCAAACCAGACGTTTTGTCCCATCACATCTGTGTCTCCTCGAATTCGATGCAAGCTCGTTGCAGAAAACCTTTTCAATCTCGGCCTAATAATTCTCATCGTACTGGAGTCGTCATCACTAAACGTAAGAAAGCCATTAGATATTTTTAGCGTCGGAAGCAAAGAAAGTTCGAACATTTCCAATCTGTTCATTATCAGCTGACGATCTTTCTCTACTTCTACAGTCGCCGCCGTTATGTGAGTATCTACGGAAGGGCGACGGTGAGTGCCCGTTACCAGGTGAATCCCAACTGTGTGACATCGTAGTCCGGAGGGTTCGAGGAACTGTGATTTCGCGAAATCCGTCTCCTAGACATGGATATTACATACACTAAGCCGCAAAGTTTTAGATCGAAATTTATATTATTACAGATGTACGAGATCCTGGAGTACTCGCGTGCCATCCTCCCCGCTTGCCTCCTCACCATCGCCTTCCGCTTCGTTAGTGCGATGCCCGCTGTCTTGTGGATGTTCGGCTACGCTCACTACTCTCATACGTGGCCCATCTTCATGCTGGTTGATGGCCCTCCTCCTTTTCACTCATTTTCCCACCTCTTCCAGGGCCATGCCGCCGCCTGCGTAGCCATGAAACAGCTGCTGATCCACTTACACAAGGGCCTACGGAAGACAGCGGGACGACTCCTGCCGTGGATGAGGGAAAACGAGTGGGATGCCCTTATTGTACATATGTACCTAGCCGGTTTGCTTCAGGGACGTGCGCGCAGTGGTCGTTCGACCTGCATTCGATGCAGACAAATACTTCGAGATGCTCAAGGCGGATTGGGAGTAGACAAAGGGACATGGCTGATATATGGTGAAGAGCCCAATGGCCAAGTATTCCGTGCGCTTCGAAGACGTCAAATCATAATTTACCTCGACATAAATACTGGAAACTGATCTCGAATTCGCCGATACAATACAGGTCTACGCTTGTATTGCGGGATGATTTTCTTCTTACTATTGCAAGTCAGAGAAAATAAGGCGCGTTCTTCCTGAGCTAGCGGTCGAACTTCGGTCACATGAGTCATGAATGCGTGGGACGAAGATAGCGGTGATCTGATGCGTAACAGAAATCATTCCTTCCACCGCGTTCCCTTCCACGTTGCACTGGCCAGATAATCGCCATATGCTCTCCCCTCCACGTGGACTCTCTTGTTGTCTCCGAACTCGACCACTGTGGTTGTCTCTCAGCAGTGCACAAACTGAACGCACACTTCGAAGTGATCTCTTGAACTGGCTGCTAAGGAGAGAGACACGTCGGAGATGAGTCACTGTCACCCTCTCGAACAAGATAAAAGGATCGCTGATCGTCCAAGAGACATTCAGAGATTGGCTCGGTGTTTTGAACCCCAGTGTTTATCTCTGGGAGGCATCTGATCATTTCCAAGGGACTTTTATTTGTATTTTTGGTCATTGTACTTTATTCACGTACATTTTTAGATTTCACTGCCAGTCATGTCATTTTTTTAATTTCAGATGTCTCCCAACGTTTGCATCAAGAGCAAGAGCCTTCTGCCTTCCGACAAGGTCAAGGCCATAGATTCGCATCCCCAGAAGCCGTGCATCCTTCGAGCATTCTTCGACGGACATGTAAGCTTCCATAAAATATTGAAAAAAATGATCCCCTTATCGGAATTTCAAGCTTTTTTTACTAAACTGATAATTGTAGTTTGACCGGAAAAATTATCCCTTCAGGTCAGCATCTACAACACGGAGACATCGCAGGTCGTGCGCGACATCAAGGTGAACACGTTTCGTTCCGTGATCAAATATTGTGAACGGTATTCCCTGACAAGTAGTGTGGATAGGCGTAATTTACATGTACATAACCCTGTATTTACCAGCGTTTTTCCAACAACTCTCTACAGGTTTCCGAAGGTCCCGTTCGTGCCGCTATTTTCGTTCCTCGAACGGGTTCGATTATCACGGGAAGCGACGACAAGTAAACGCAGTTCTCCCATACTATTTCACAAAAGCGAAATCTTTCAGAATGATTCGCGTTTACGACTACAACACAGGCGAACTTACCGCGGAAGGCACACGGCGACTTCCTTCGGTATGAAGTCGCAAAAGGTTTAGCCTCGTACGGGGCTCGAACCCGTGACATTCAGATTAAAAGTCTGACGCTCTACCAACTGAGCTAACGAGGCTTACGTTGCACAGTTTAGTAACGTTACTTTTGAAGGTCCTTGGCCGTTCACCCTACTGAGCCCACCCTGCTTTCGTGTGGAGACGATAAGACGGTAAAGCAATGGAAGATGGATCAGGGCTATGCGCCAAAGGCTACCGATCTCGGTATGTTTAGATATGTCAGAGTATGAAACCGACAAAATTCTTAAATATTATGAAGTTGTTCTTACAGCGCATGAGCATTATGGGATCTGTTACAGTTTACGGGTCCCATGAAAGTTGGCGGGTCCCATGATAATTACACTGTAAATGTAGTATAGTGGTATGGATAGGAGGTTCGAGAATGAGTGTCGGGGGTTCGATCCCTTCGACCTAGGCCTCTTCAAACTCAGTGTCCCTGTGCCATATTAGACTCTGTAAATGTGATGTAAAGGTATGGGGAGGAGGTTTGAGAACGAAGGGGATGCGATTCATTTAATTTATGCACTATTGCGGTACTTCGATTTAATTCACATAAAGGAATGGAATAAGAACATACAATTAACGAAGCTATGAACTCGGCATCTTACGCGTACGTCCAGTGTCCACTCCTCCAGTATTTCCTACATTTCCACTGCCTACTCCACCCGCATGACCTGCACTGGAACCCGCAGCTCTATGACCACCTGCTACACCTGCTGAATTTCGGGGTCTTAAAAAAAAAAACTACACCGCTCCCATCACTGCCAGAACTATCTCCATCACTGCTAAATCCCCCTCCATGAGAGCCGTGTCCTTGCCCACCTCCCGAAATTCAGCAGGTGTAGCAGTGATTTCGTTCTGAGGTGTAAAAGTTCCTTCTACAAGTATGTCCCACAGATCTCGACCATCGACACACCCGATACGCACCCAACATCACTCGTTGATCACGAGAAGGGCGTCAACGCCGTTGCCTTCCTCCCCGGAGCCTTTCTCGCCTCTGCATCGGACGATCGCTCTGTCAAGATCTGGGATTACAAAAGCGGAAAGTGAGCCAAACCGTTTCCGGTGTTCGAACCCGCGCCGTTTTCCCCCAAATCGATGCCCTAAACCAGTACACCATTCAGATGCCTTCATACACTGACTGGCCATGACGATAACGTCGTGGCGCTGCGTGTGCATTCTCGTCTTCGACTCCTGCTCTCTGCATCGGAGGACGGAACTCTCAAGGCGTGGTCATTGGATGACTTCAGGTTCGCAATCTGGGCCACAAGTACACTAACCCTGTAGGGAATAGAACCTACGCCTGATCGTTTCAGCCTCGTCAAGACGGTGCCTCTTGGACTGGGCCGTGCTTGGTGTCTGACAACCTTCGGAGAGAAGGAGATTGTTTCAATTGGATGTGATGCCGGAACCGCGCTGGTCGAACTCGATCTAGGCTGCGAGGTTTGTGTTTATTTCGAGTTCTGGGTTGACAAATCGTAATTTCAGGACGCCGTCGATTCACAGGGAGAGAAGTAAATACTGTGAAAACGTGTCCACTCCTCTCTTGCGAATGTTCAAATAATAAATATTTGTACTTATGACATCGATCAAGCCCACAAGAAAAATGTTACGAGGAACAATGTGTTCACTATATCACGGGTTTCGTGTACCACTGGAATCTTGCGTTTCTGTCCGCCATCGTAGCTTAGACAGCTGACATCATACATGTCAGGTCCACGCTCGCGTCGCCAACTCATTGTCAGTCGGAATCTCCACTCCCCTCGAATACAGCGAACTCATTCACAACAATTTCGCTCAGCTGTAGTCGCTACTCGGAACGAAGCCATTCCTCCTTGGTTCCCAACCGACATCGGTAACAATCCTCCCACAAACAATCTCAGCATCCTGAGAATTCAGGCAAATTGAGCAGTGTTCGGTCGGTTCGCGGGCCCGGCTTATCGAGCAGTCGGCGATGGTGGGAGGAGTATTGTCTGTGACGAGTTCGCTCCTCTTCGACGATACGTTGATCGGTGGCGAGAAGCACTCATTGGAGATGCTTTTCCACATGCAAAATTGACGAAAGGCAGCATGTGTACATGTTTGGTGCCGACATGATCAACAGAAGTAATTGAATAAAACAGGTGGTGTTCAACCTTCGATGAACTAATGCTTGTTTGCCATCCTAGCATAATGCGAACAGGATTTACGCTACGTTAACTTGATATTGCAGAAGGATCAGAAGATCTGCTTTCCAACTGGTCTTCATTGTACAGCATGTCCATTCTATCGTCGGATTCCTTTCATTATATATTTTATATATTCCTAACCCCATTTTCACTAGCATCAAATGGCCTTCTCATAGCCCTCGCTGTCCACACAAAACACGACTCGCTCGGATTGTATCGCTATCTCATCCTCGCCTTTGCCGTCAATGACATCGTCACTTCCATCGCTCACCACGCTGCACAATTAACCATCGACTTTTCGGATGGGAATATATTTGTAT
Source organism: Levipalatum texanum (assembly GCA_014805385.1). Classification (NCBI taxonomy): domain Eukaryota; kingdom Metazoa; phylum Nematoda; class Chromadorea; order Rhabditida; family Diplogasteridae; genus Levipalatum; species Levipalatum texanum. The sequence goes on along the minus strand of JACMIG010002052.1, from coordinate 6,582 downwards.
ATTCTCGAATATCTAATGAGTACCGCTCACATCATGGTACTCCAAACATAGTGCGAATTCAAGTTGTGAATTCAGGTTGGAAAGGTGACGCAGCTATTTTGGCTTTTGGTGTAACTTACGTGAACACCTTTCTTCTATTGTCATTCCACTATGTATACCGCTTGAAAATATTGAGCAGGTATTTAAAATTGACTTTAGCAAGCAAACGCGATTTGTTTGCAGCGATTCGTTCTATCTGGCACGGAATTGGAGCCCGAAACAATTTATCTTGGGATCTGTGACCGCTACCATACTTTACAATTTCGTCTCTGCACTTGCAATTACTACGCTCCTAGCACCCGATGACAGGTTGACAGTCCCATGCAATCGAATACGAATGTCCTCAAGGTCTTTCATAAATAATGCCACTTCAATTGCTTCGAGTGGTATCGATCTCAGGGATCCCCGAATCGGATTCATGGCCATCATTAGTCGCGTGAGCACTCCCTACTCTTCCCGTTACTTTTTTTCAGCTCACCGACAAACATGGAATCACTACGCTTAATTACGCCGGAATAATCGGCATCGGAATACTGATGGTTCTAGTTCTGTGCACAAGTATCCTCATGTTCCACTGTATCGTAAAAATAAGACGGAAGCTGAAAAGGTTAGCTTTTTGGACTCCGCTCTGTTAACACTACCCTTCCTTAGCACTACGGAGTTGAACAAAAAGACAAGAGAAATGCAACAGCAACTGTTTAACAGCTTACTCGTTCAGGTAAGAATTCGGGATATCTACTGTTGAGAATAAAGGAAAAATAATTGCAGTCCTTAATTCCCTGCCTATTTTCGTATCTTCCTGTTGGCATTGCTGCAGTGTCGATTATCTTCCAGATTTCTTTCGACGGCGACATGATGATTCTCTCTACAGGCATAATTATAACTTGACATTTCAAATATTGAAATTGAAGCTATCTTTCCGGCTACAGACGGCGTTTTCGTCATAGCCTTCATCCATCCGTACCGCAGTACTCTTTTTCGATGGCTAAGAATCGTCCGCTGGCTGTATCCCAAGGCAACTTTGGTTGCTCCAGCATCGAACCAGATTACGTCCTCTAACAACCATTTGCACATTTTCGGAAATACAGGAATATCAGATGTTCCAAGTTCGGAGGCCATAGGACACCGCCATTTCGTACAGCTTCCTTGATTAGTTTAGATTGTCCATAGAACCCAGTCAATGTTTTCAAAGATCTCAAACAATGGCGTCATCCAGGAAATATGTGGTTCATGGAAGATTTCGGCGTATCAAAAGATCACGAGAAGTAGCGTGTGTCATCATGTTGCGTTTCGCACGTTACTCCGTTACTTTATCGAGAAAGCATTAGTAATGCACCATTTGTCCTGTAAATAATTCATCACATACATCTTCGATTCTCACTTGCGGAAATGACGTTATGAAAACTGCGATAACAGTTAATATTATTCTATTAGCGTTTATAACCACGAGAATTCCATGGGACGAGTGGTTACATTGTACAGTTCATATGTATCCCACCCGACCTAAAAGCGGTCGCTCCGAAATATTGTGTCCTGTTTTATATAATGCAACAAAACGAAACGAGATCAATGTGAATGTTTAGGCATGAATGTTGAAAACATGCTGCACATCACAAACAATAATTACACATTTCTATTACCGTGACATTACATGAATGGCATTTCTCCTCCATATGCAAAGCTTTATTCGGAAGGGTTCTTTATCTTTCACTGATTGGGCATTCCGAGTGTCAGCTTGAGGACTGTTCCTCCATCGGCTGTGTATCGCTGACCAACGATGAATTCGGACTGTGAGTGGTCAGCGAGGAAGAGAATCAGCTGAAATTTTCATTTTCTTTGAAAATTGGCAACATTTTGGTCGTAGCTCTGATCTCGAAAGCCGAATCACGCAAACCAAAACTTAAAGGGAACGGAAAAGACAAACCTTCGCAATGTCGTCCGGCCTTCCGGCTCGTCCAACAGGAATAATCTCGCGATTCGCTCCGCGTCGATCGTAGCGCTGCGAAAAATCTCTAATATTTCCGAATCTCTAAGCATTTCCCTACCTCCTTGCATTCCTGTTCGGTTCCCGCTTTAGCGTTGTCGGCAAAGTTTGTCTCGATGATGCCGGGGCTGAATGACGGTGGATTTTGAATTGAATAAGTACCGTTTTCAGACCTGACGGAGTTGACGCGGATTCCCTTGAGAATCAGCGTTCCCGCCATCTGGACGGTGATCTGATCAACGGCCGCCTTGGCTGTCGTGTAGTACGGAGCGCCCTGCATGGCTCAGTGGTAGTGCGCTTCACTAGTGATCGGGAGGTCCCGGGTTCGAATCCCATGACTGTCACGACTAACCCCTCCCAGGCAGAAGGGCTGTCCGCCGATCGAAGACACGTTCACGATGGCGCCTTGTGTCTTCTCCAAATGCGGGATGGCAAGCTGGGACATCAGGATGACCCTAGAAAATCTCATGGCATCATGCCAAGATTTGAATCTTAAAAAGAGCGCTAAAATCAACTCACGACCGGACATTGACGGCAATGTTTCGATCGAAGTACTCGATGGGCTGTTCGATACCAGAGCGTCCTTCGGGGTCAGGGATGTGGGCCCCTGCGTTGTTGATCTGAAACGTTAGGGGCTTTGTTTAAATTTAGATTCATGTTTTCAGCTTGTCCATCACGAAACTTACCAAAACATCCAGTCCTCCGAACTTGTCTACAGTACCTTCCACGATCTTCTTGGCGGTTTCCTCCAATGCGATGTCTCCGAGCACCTGCAATAAAGAACAGTAAATTCGTACCAGTTGCACTCCAGCAGCTACGATCCCGAACAGACGATACCTCGAAGATGTCGACCTCCCTGGCTCCAGCAGCTATGCATTCCTTCTTGGTGATCGCGAGAGTGTCTGCCTTCGTGCCAGTAATCGTCACTCGTGCGCCCTGCTCTGCGAGCCGCCGCACAACTTCGCGCCCAATTCCGTTGGAGGATCCTGGGATTTGTAAGAACGAGATAAATAAAATTGAAAGAAGGTCAAGTCAGGTTCAAATGGTTATTGACTACGCAGATATTCGAAGAAATTTCCTGCGCGAGAACAAACTGAACGCGCCAGTAACGATGACAGTCTTGCCAGTGAAGAAGGTGGACATGTCCTGACGCTAGTGCTTTGGGTAGATACACGCTCCCTTATTTATATTCCCTCCTTCTGCCGTTGTAGTGTGGGCCATCGCCCTCCTCCTGCTGTGGTTGAGTGGAGTGTGTGCGGCGGGGAGGAGAGAGCGCATGTGACCGGGAGAGACAGAGAAAAAGGGGAACAGCAAGAAGAGAGGGACACGTTTTAGATTCTGCTATTCTTGGGACAATATGTAGCCGATTAGACCTCTACTACAATTTAGAGCCTGTGATTCGCACAGACTCGAACATTAATTGCATGTGTGATAATTAATTCTATGGATATCGGAATATGCATATTTTGGCATGTGGTAACCATCAGAGTCAAGAAACAATGCGAAACTTTTATGCGACGAAATTCAGCTAATTTAATTGCATGAGATTTGGTCATTGGCGTTTCCTTCTACCTAAGAAGCGCTAACTTCCATTATGAATATACGATGCTGGGTACAGAGCTGGGAATTGTGGTGCTGCCCGGAATTATGCGCCGCGAAATTTTTCGAATCCGATTGCGGTATCTGAAAGAAGATTTGTCAATTGCGCAAGCGGATTGATCGCTGGGGTCGCTCGAAATAAAACTACATCAGTGATTTATTTACTCCATTCGATTCGAAAGAATTTTTTTCTTTCCTCCTCTGGCATTTAGTTATTGTTAATAGAAATACATGAAACTCTGTGGCCATTTGAAACTTACGGTTGAATAAAGATGAGCATGACGAAGGGGTCGATGGCGGGGAAGGCGGCCGTGAAGAGAAGCACTGCGTCGCCCGCCGATCCCATCGAAATGGATGTTAGGTACGATCCGACGAGAGCGACAAAAGGACCGTAGCACAACGTCACCGGTACTGCACTCTAAAAATTCACTCCATTTACAGGTTTTCTGATTTCTCTCAAATTGTGATGATTGAAATATACCTGAATAATGAGTGCAGTCAACAGTTGCATCTGCATTTTGCGCTTCGAATGCGATTGAAAGCTTGAAATTCCAAATGACTCCGAAGGGGAGAAAAGTGGAAGCAAAGAAAACCTACATTGTTCCTCTGGCTGCGTTGAATATTGTTTTGGCGCAAGCAATTGAAAGCACGATAATAAGGGTGATAAGCAAACAAAGGATCAATACTTCAAGAATGATGGCCGTTGTCGAAGCTTCTTTTTCCTGCAACAAATATAGTCCATGTATTTGTTCTCTTTCAAACCTTATAGAGGAGGGCGATGAAGCCCGGGAAAGGAGACGCCCGAATATCAACTCCATTCGATGCCAGGATCAAAGGGGCTAATGAAGCCCTATTCATATCGCTTGGCACCATTTCAATCATGATGAGAGTAAGCATGCTATGGATTAGTATATTGATCGATGTGCACACAAATACGACGGCTCCTTTTCCCATCCACTTCAGCTGTTCGAATCTGAGTGGTACTTTGATTCCTAAAATTCATGAAAAGAGTACCCGCAGATGGCGTGATATCTGTAGACGAAGTGGAAGAAAAGGAGCACGAAAGTTTCGTAAAAAGCGCAGAGAAAAATGCATATCCCGGTTGTCCCGAAAGCAGTTTCATAATGGAGAAGTCGAATGCCCCACGCGAACACGCCCACGTCCGTCAGAAGGATAGCCTGATATTATGCGAGCTCGAAATGTGTCAAATATGCGTTCCGATCGTAACATACTCTCTCCTTTGAAATTGAGTTTCTCATTTTTCTGTGGACAGAGTAAATTGAGACTGTTCGGTTTCGATGTTCTCGTATCGATGTTTTCGAAATAACGAGATAGTGATTTTCAACTCTTCGAGGGTAAAACTTTCATCTAAATCTTCGAGACATTGAGGCAAATATATGCACTGTACACGGTCTCGCAATGTCTATTATTTTATTTACCGGAAGCGCGGCAAAGTGGATGCTTGAAATGGCGATGTCCAAAATGGCGAAAGAGGCCAAAAGAATGGAGTATCGCGCGAGTGCAGCACTCTTCGTCGTGCTAATCACAATCAACAGCGAAGCATTTCCGATGAGCGAAACGCACGCCAGTGCACCAGACACATTCTGAATAAAAAACGATTACACGGAAACAAAGTCTTCGCGAACCTCGTGGACGTCGCGCGATAGGGCGTGCATCGGCCCTGATGATGAGAGTTTATGTAAGGTTATGGTGGAGATGCATCTTCATGCATGCAATTTGCCTCTGGACAAAACAAAGATCCGTGATCAGCTCATCCGTGATCCGTTGAGAAGGAAAACATTCGTCAAACGTGTAAGTAATGTAAGTGAGATTACAGTGGAGATGCCTCTTCATGTATGCAATTTTCTTATGGGCACAACTCAAGCATGCTTATCCGACAACGAAAACATGCGTCAAATACAATAGCGAAAACAAAATTTCCCATTCCTGCGAACATACTTATTTATTCGAAGGGGGATGTTACTCTCAACGAGAAAAATAACTAAATTTCTAAAACGGCGCGGATACAGCAAAAGCACAAATGATGGGTGAACTGATTCTCATGAACGAGTCCCGCGAGATGGGACGACATCGTAACCTTAATGATCCATTCGTTCTAAAGATCTGGCGGACGGGGGAACTTCTTTTCAAATGTTTGATGTAGTTCGGATGCGTCCGTTATGGACGCCAGTCCACTAAAGACCGTGCGATGAGCCTATGCTGGCTCAGCAGTGCCCCCCTCGTTCGAAATCGGCTGAAAAACGAAAAAAATGCCATCCTATGATATGAAGATTAAGATTTCCAACGGTGCATTCCCGTTGACATGCTCATAAAGGAAAGTGACAAATAAGCAGTTGAGTTATGTACAGCAATTTCATCTGCTTGCCTCATGTCTTCCGAGAACTTATTGGCTGATTAGCGAGTAATGTCTCCTGATTGTTCTCTTTTCTCGAATATCCTTGGCCGTTATTCACTCCATGCATCCACACCTCGTTGTCCTTGAATACTTCGAGCACATCACTGTCGGTAATTATTCGTTCGCGAAACAACACTATTAACATTGTACGTAATTTAGCCTCCGGTGTTGTTCTCAATGCTTTTCTCGTCTTTCTCGCATGGAAATATTCAAAGAAAGAGATCGGCGCCTACAAATACCTCATGATTCTATTCGGCCTGAATGAAATCGTCTTTCTCAGCATGCTGCATTTTATACGGGAGGTTCTTCTTTAGAGATCATCAAATTTTTAAACATCAATGCAGAGAACAATAACCAACGAGCACACCTTCGCCATGTTCACCGTTGGTCCACTCGGGAAATTCATGAACGTCTTTCCCATTTATTGTGCCGCCTATACAGTTACTAGTGTAGGCAATTGGGGTGGGTAGACCCCGTCGCCTAGACGGGGTCTACCCCGTCCTGTCTCGTTTTGGGTAGACTGCATTTGGGGTTACCCCAATAC
>JACMIG010002051.1:0-10937 GCA_014805385.1 Levipalatum texanum | reverse complement strand
CCCCCCCCCCCCCCCCCCCCCCCCCCCCCCCCCCCCCCCCCCCCCCCCCCCCCCCCCGCCCCCCCCCCCCCCCCCCCCCCCCCCCCCCCCCCCCCCCCCCCCCCCCCCACCCCCCCCACGGGGGCCCCAACTAGACTCAAGGGTAGCGGCTAACTATACGAGGCCAAAAGATCGTGATGACGATGTTTACTACAACTTGTTTCGCTGATGCATTTGAGTAACTGAAAACATTGGACCCACAGAGTGCCCCCGGAAGAGGTTGCGCTAATAGCATTGTCGAATGAAGACCAACTTCCATCTCCCTAAGATTCGCAACATTTCTTGCAGGGAAACAAGACTACACTGTCTCAGAAGCCTTGTAACTGGCAAGCGTAAACAATGAAAATAAGCAAACCATAGAAGAATGCCGTCCTTTCTTCAGTACGAGAGCGCCGCGAACGCCGGCTGAGGCGACCTGAGAAACATGTATACATGATTCAGTCGTCCTTTTTCATTTGGCAACGTTTACAGCACCACACTGACAGAACAAAGTTTCTCCTCTAGCCAAAAGCCTGTGCGTGTGTGTGAAATGGCGATCCGTTCTCTCTCCGACAGTTGAAAGACATTCGCATCCAGTATATTTCGACTATTCATAAAATTTCATTTTATTTTATTTTTATTTCTCTTTTATTCTTATTTCTCTTTCTCTCCCGCCTCCATTTCGCATCTAGAAATTAATTTGCAACAGTAAGATCTTAACTGACAGTTCGTTTACTTTTTGCAGTCATTTCCGCTTTCGATAGTCTAATTAATGTACACTTCTCAGTTCCACCTTTCGCATGCTTATGATTGTTCGCCTTGAGGGTTCCCATGCCCGCTCGTATCTCGTTGTTTTTTTACTGAACAGCGATAAACATGATGATGAAGACTCAGAACCTTATCCATCATGGACACCCAAACTCAGAACTCGGAACACATAGTTTTCACGAGAATACGCCTCTGACGTTCAAAGTTCGCCCCCATGCTTGGGTCAACTTACTCCCTCGCTCCATTCATCAATGTCAACAAAAAGAGATTGAGTTGTCCCTTGGCAGCTCGGCAACTCTTGCGAATGCCTTATTTTTGGGTTCGGGGGTATCCATATACTGGCAGGCTACTAATAAGAATAGTTGTATGCGAGTTAGAGCTATATAAATAATCCGGTTATGGAGGCTAAGTAAGGAAAAATATATCCTTGGTTCAATAGCGTTACCTGAAAAAGCCCGGCAAGCAGCAGCAGTGCTGCAAACTGCCGCGGTCCAGTCGTCATGGTCATCTTCTTTGACTTTGGGACATCTGTAAAGGGGTGGTAGTTTACAGAATCTTAAAAGACCTTAATAATCGAGGTCACAAAAGCGCACAGAATAAGTATTTTTCTGGCATGTGAATGCGTAGCACTTCTCGATACCGGAAGTTGTTTGATCGGCAGCGAAACAACTGTGCAGCGGTGAACGAATTTATCGAGAAAGAAGAGGACTCGAACTGCCCTCCCCAATCTAAAACGTGGGGGCTGGATAAGAGGACGAAATGGAATGAACCCCCCAGCCCACGAGAGGGGAGGTAAATCAACGATGGGGAATGGGGGAGGGGAGGAAGAGGAGGAGGAGGAGGAGGAGAGGAGGAGGAGGAAGACGGGGAGGAGGGAGAGGAGGAGGCGGACTATGAGGAGGAGGAGAGGAGGAGAAGAGGAGGAGAGGAAGAGGGGAGGAGTCTGCCGAAACTTCCTCGCGAGAAAAGGGTCGTCCAAGATAGGGGCCTAATTCCGGGTTTGACCAAAGCACAAAAAGCATAGGAGCTTAGCGTGAGGTATGAAGACTAAACGCTGAGGATGAGTTATGATTGTTCCTCTGTGGGTGTGGTAGGTGTCTGGCCCGGATTATGGGTGTAAAGAGAAGGTTGTTTGAAACGTTCTGCCCACGCATAAGTACGATTATGTCGCAGTTCTAAACGTGTCTTATATATCGTTCTGGTTCGACTGTTCTCTTTCCATTAGAAAACATTTTCTCTCATCGTCCCATACTAGAATCAGTGGTGAACGTTGGCGCTCTACGTAGTACCATAATTGTGCTTTTGCGATGAAACAAAACGTTATAAACTTCAAGCGCTAGCTCAGAGAGCATGAGCCTTCGAAGAGTCTGCAGGAAACTTTGAGAGAGCGTTAAAAAGGTGCCGAAGGGTTGATCAATCATTGCAGTATGATGCATTGTGACACGTGCAGAGAGTTGTGGCGTGGGAGAAAAAGCGTAATTCACTAGCAGCTGAGTGATCTTGAAGTATCTCTTAGCGAAGTTCAGTACATCTTACATATTATGGGGCTCCCAATAGATACAAAGTTTCGGATCAACAAATCAAAATGCGAGGTTTTACGCGCCGGAGCCGCACGGAAAGATTTTAAAGGAACTAAAAGAAGCCGAATATTAACCAAACGCCGGCGAACCAGTGGGCGTCGAAAGGATGACTAGTTCTTCGTCCGATGTCAGATGGTCCGTGGGAGAGAACGGGGGATGGTGAAGAGGAGGGGTGCTTGGAAACACGTTCCAAAACAGATGTTGGAGTCTTCTTCCGATCGCTCCCGCTCGGGACTGATCACGAGATAGCATTAGGCTTGAGGAGAGCAGAGGTGCTTAGAGGAATTTCTCTAACTGCCTGGGCTTCGTCGATTAGCGCACTCTCTCGGAGCCACCAATAAAGATCAGGAAGACCAGGAGGCAAAAACTTAGGCTCGAATCCAGAAGGGACTTCCTCCTCTTCATCAATGTTGACATACAAACAGAGAACTCGGATACGTTCTCGATGAGGACGTGTAATTCTGTTAGCCTCCTCCCTGGGAAGCTGTGCATCCAAAAGAGCAAGGTTTTCTGCAGCTATATTGCAAACGAATGTTGGATAGGAAGTTGAACAAGCCCTCTTTGAATACTTATAACAAAAGGCAAGCCAACACAAAATGGAGAGTATTTTCTACGCTTTTGAAAACACTCCTTGAAAGTCTACAAGCGATTTTGTTAGCTCAAAGGCAAGAATATTGCGTTGACTCGAATAAAAAAGAATAACCAAAACTCAGGACTAGACAGCGGGCTTCAAAGTCAAAAACCGACTACATTCTGTCTGTGAGCGCAGCCAGACAGGAGGCATCAAAGCTGACAGAGGCAAAGGTGACGTCCTAAAGGTGTCGCAGGGAGGTGACATTTCCAGGATGAACTCATCAAGCAACAAAGGTGTCAAGAGGTAACCCGATATGAGGAACCACGTCGAATTCTCTGTGGCTCTATGGGGAGGTGCCAGTTTTTGCAAAGAAATTACGCGGGCTTCCAGCCCAAAGATCCAGCATCAACAATTAGGAGCTCGTAAAATAAACACGATAATCAGAAGCTAATTGAACTAATTTGGAGAGCAGTTTGGATCAAAATTTTTTTTGCAATCACTAACGGATGAAGAATAATAAACAAGAATATAAAATACTTGATCGCGGCCTATACTCTACCGGATCCTATTACCGTTTTGAAAACAAATCTGGGAAATAGATGGTACAAGCAAATAAAGGAAGTCACAACAGACAGAAGTGCCGTGAGAAAAGTTGCGACGCTGTTGTCTGACAAAAGGGAAGGAGAAGGAGGAGTGTAGGAGGAGGCGAATGGAACGGAGAATGAGGAAGAGTTGGAGGAGTGGTAGGATTGCAAGAATCGGATCGGTACAAGAACTCCCCCCAGATATGTGGCCGTGTGACTCTGTGGAGATTTCATACAGGCGAACTTCAAGAAGAAAAAGACACCGGAAGGATAAAGTCCGCCGGGGACGCTAAAAGTACCAGCTGTTATGGTGAATACTTTTAGCGCAGACGGCGGAAACACAAAATACGCCCTGACACAAGATCACCATTATCGTAATCGTCAAGGCGTCGAATGACTCTTGTCGACACGACAGGACTTAGGGGTGAAAGTGGTGAAGGGGAGGGGGAAGAGGGGGAGGAAGGGGAAGGAGGGAGGGCAGTATAGGGCAGGAACGGCACTCATCATTAATCGGACGCAGTTACCGCGCCGAAGGAATGGGGGTCTCGTAAGGCTGGCTCATAGGTGGGTCTTGTGGAGGGAAAGGGGGAGGGGTAAGAGGGGAGGGGGGGAGAGAAGGGAGGGAAAGGGAAGGAGAGCTACTGAAGAACTAGAGGAGATGAGGGTGAGGAAGTGAGGAGAAAGCAGGGTTTGAAATCGACCGACTATATCATTATTAGTCGGATCGTTTAAAAAGATCATAATCCTACATCAAAGAAGTCCAAGATATCAATAAGGCCGAAGTCCAGGGAAATAATGCGATTTTGAATTTGCTGTGGAATTGCTTTCCCTTTGCGGTTCGCCCTCGGAAGTCCACATGACTGCTGTGGATAAAAACATTTTCTTGATTTCCTGTTACTCCTCGCTGTCTGTACCCTCTATTTCTTGCAGAAGTCTCTCTGGCTTCAAGTTGAACTGGAGAGAAAAGAAAAAGGAAGGGCCTAACCGAAACTTGAAAGACGGCTCGTATTTCAATTTATGCAATTGCGGGAGTCTCTTGAAACAGTTGGGAGGAGAGGAGCAGGAGGAGAGGAGGAGGAGGAGGAGGAGGAGGAGGGCACTGGATTTAATAGGTCCCTTGTGGACTGACCCGCCGACTCAGCAGCTAAAAGGAGAGATGAGACGAAGAAAAGAAGAGGGACTCGTTCGGACTACATGACGACACGAGAGTGAACTAAAGAAGGGCAGCTTTTACATAGAATTAATGTGGTTCTGCGCGCTTAGTGCACTCGTACCACGGGCATGAATGTTGAACAAAGGGGAGATAACGAGCACGGTAAAAGGAAGAAAGAATAGACTGTGCTGAAGAAGGGAAGGAGGGAGAGTAGAGGAGTAGAAGATATGAGAGAAGAGAAGGAGGAACTGTGTCAGGAAGGAATAGCGAGAGAAGACGAAAGGAGAGAAAGGATAGGATAGGAAAGGAGAAGAAGAAAGAGGAGAGGAGATGGGAAACTTGAGTTCGGACCTCGGGCTTGGAGTTACTCCTCTCTCTCCCTCTCGAAACGTCAGTCATACTTCGTCAGCATCCGATTGGGAGAAATATTTGACCCCTCTCATTTCTCGACTCTCTCACCCACGCTAGAGACCGAAGAAGGAGAGGAGACTGCAGACGACAAAAGACAAGAGATGGGAGCATCTGAAACTTTTGCCTTGTTCGCCCTCCTCCTCCTCTCTTCCTTCCCACTCCCTCTTCTGTCCACTTTGCCCAGAATTCTGTCAAAATGATGAAGAAGAAGCAATGATGCCGATACATGAGGATCCAATGGAATTATCCGCCCTCGTGATGTTCGAAAAGTTCCCAAGTCCATATCCTGAGCGCTAAAGATTCCCATGCCTGATACAGAGACAGCTTTCTCCAAGCGTGGATTAGGAGACTCGGCAGGTCTGGAAAAGAAATCGGTCCAGACAGGAAATAATCAATCTTGGACCAATTCTGGACTAAGTCTAAGAAGCATACCAGAAGACAGTGGGTATAGCATTATCTAAGTGCTGGCGGACGATAAAGAAAGGATCAACGACCGTGCTGACGACATCGTGTGTGTGGGACAATAAAAAGAAGTAAAACACAAATATCAAATATGTAAGAGTCATCCCGTCCCTCGAAGGATACTTTTATCTGTGTTTCTCTCTGGATTCTTAGCGAGAGAGCATGAAAAAGACGGAAAGCTCTGATCGTTAGAGAAGAAATCTGGGGTAGGGACATAGTCGAAGGCAAATCTCGGTGCAGATATCTCCAGTGTATCGTAAAGCGCGGCCCGCGGAATACTAAGGAGGGCCATGTAATTCCAGCGAAAGAAACTTCCGAGAGGAACTCGTGATGTGCAACCACGCATTCAAATTACATAAGTTAGTCAGTCAAGTAGTCAAACGTCGTATGCAAGATCAGAAAGTCAAAAAGTGAGAATTACGCAGTGAGATCTCATCCGGAAGCCAATGTGCAGCTTCTTATAATTAGATGACTGCTCAAAGTCCTTGATGGGATCAGAAGAGAAGAACGGAGAAAGTGAATCATTGCGGGAGACATCGCAATGCAATTGAGTGAGAATATTATGACTGTGATGCGTCAAGGAGTGCAGGCTTCTTCGTCAACGTCGAAGAAGTAGAGTAATCAATCAATTTTCAAGTTCTAATCAATAATGGACTAGGAAAGTCAAATATTACGTTGCGTATTTGCTGACATCCAGCAAGGATTGTTGCATGACACACAAAAAGACGACCTCAAAACATAATTTTTCCAACAATAAGGTATATGTATCGGTCTCACTCGCGACTTATGCATCACCGGATCGGACTGAATAATTGGTTACAAGCTGATCGCGAACTATGAGGTCAGCGCAATGAATGCAACGGCAGCGGGAGAAGTGTGCAGGCGACCTCCCCGAGACATGTCATGGCTCTCTTCCTATCCGCTACAGCTGGAACAACTCAGGCACGCGCCTCTACGCTCTTCCCTCTAGCTCTATCCTCCCCCCTTTTCATTTCGCTTTCCATCCTGCTTCCTATATGACTTTTCTTTCGAAATGCAATGAAAACAAGGACAAATAATATACTTTTTAAACTTCCAAGAAAGCAGAATCGTGTTCTAAAATTGTCGCGATATGAAAATCAAAATTCAGAAATTACTCTGATCGGAACAACAAACAACGACCGAAACATTATTTCTTTGACATCTGCAAAAGAATATTTCGTCTTGAAAAGTATAACACAACTGACCAAGATCAACATGTTTGAGTACTTTTTCTGAAGAGTGGCCATTTGTTCCTCGAGAACTTTCTTGTCTTCCTCGAGGCTTGATACAGAGCTCTCCAGCATAGAGATTTTCTCCTTGATCTTATAATTTTCCGCTTTTAGAGCTGCATTCGCCTCTTCGAGAGATGAAATTACCTGTACTTCAATTTGATTCATACAAAAACGGAAAAGAACAATTGCTTGATATATGTTAACGCTGTCTTCGAGTTGTAACTCTTGTCCCGTTGACGTTGATGAGTCGGTCGTTGGCTCTGTAAATGGGTTCAAGGAGGTAGATCTAAAGGGAGCGCAGTCTGTCAATGGGGGTGACCGGGAGGGGGAAATAGAAAGTTTCGGGTTCTCTACAATACCTCCTTGTTCGTGGTCGTTGGGCGGCGGAGGCCGCATGAGCGACGTGATCACTGCGAAACCTGACAGGGAATGGCTGATAATATCACCGCCATTGTTTATCAAAGGGATGTTCAATATTTTAATGAAACATTTGTTGCGCGACGATAAATGTTGTAAATAGTTTGTTGCGAGTTTTATAAACACCTTCAGAGCTAAACGCAGAAAGCCTACCCGCATGATTGAGGATAGATGTGAAGAGCTCTTCTCCTTGGTAAAGTCCAGTGCCATGTCCGACCATCTCGTCCTGCACGAGTACAGAATCCGTAGAGATAACTTTACGACGACGTATTGTGAACGCCGCACAGATATATTCCTATTTTACAGACAAAAATAAACGCACAAATTCCAGTCCAGCGTACAACGAAGCATGTCCGCGGAGATAACCGATCCACCGTATTCGCGCAGTGTGGACCTGAACAGGTTAATCAAACTATTATAATTTTGATAAGAATAGTACAAACAATTGTATTGTGGTTGCGTTCATTGTTTAAAGAAGGAGTAGAAGCAAAGTTCCGTGTCCGTAAAACAGCGGGGGAAAATGCGGCTAAAACGCAGACACAGGTCAAAGTGCACGTGTGTCTACGTTTTAGCCACATTTGGCCCAGAGGTTTGGTTGCAATGATTCTTTCCAGTATTGGTAAACTTTCTCTTCCATACACGCCCACACCCACCTTTCCATCTTTACTCCACGAACAAACGTCGCCAATTTGCCACCCCTGACACTCCGTGGGATCGGCGCTGAAAGAGTGGCTAATAAGGTTCTCAACGGAATTGATTATTTATATCATCAATCCGAAGGAAATCACCATGTCAAGCTGCTGTGCGCATAATGGTAAAATTATCATTTTCCAAACATCAATCCACGCACCTGCTGGTTGTTTCACGCTTAGGTTGCTTCGCTGCTGGCGTAGTGCAACGTGGTGGCATTTTCCTGAAGTGTTGTTGTCAACTACATAGATAGGTCACATTCTTAGTATGATTAAACAGATGACAAATAGTGACCTTTGAAGGTCCGCCATCCTCTAGTTCGTCGAGTACGACAAAGAGCTGCAGAACAAAAGTTAATTTACACTCAATTCATTATTAACAAAATGGCCTTAATTGCAAATAGTTATGATGAAACAATAAACAGAAATGCAGTGGTGAGAGTGGCCCGTTTGGGCTGCTATCACAGAAGAGGGTTGTATCATTCCTATTACGCGGGTATCACTACGGGCCCTATTACTCAGAGCTCGTCAGCGATAAGAACTCACCAAATACTTTGCTATATCGTATTTTCAAGCTTACTATCAACAGCAACGCGAAAGAGCGGATATACATTCATTCTTTGACAGCAATTATACCGAACAAGAAGATGTTCACTAAATTTTGCGGAAAATATTCATTGCAAACGTAGGCGTCCATAAATGAACGGTACACTTTTATGGTACACCGCGAGCGCAATAAAATTCTGGCGGAATACAATGTTTCTTTATGAGCGCGCTGTATTTAACTATAAGAGAAGGCGTCGACAACACTGGGCAGAGCTCTCCACTCCTCCTTTTATATCCTCTATACCTTTGTGGTGATGCAGCGAGTAAACCATGAAGCACCAAATAGAGTGTTTCGAAAGCTTGAAAGAGATGCTGTTGTCTCTATACGGGGGGAACCGAATTCACTGACTAACCCTCTATTACCACAAAATCCAATAGAGTTGAGAGCGTAGATAAGGACGGAGTGTTTCTCTCCGGCGATGGGTGCCTGGTACGACAGAGGCACACTGGAGGGGGATGAGTCAGCGTTTGGGTCAGAAAATTGAAAATCACGCGAACGTGCTGGTTGTAGAAGAAAAAATAATCGAACAAGCAATGGATGGTGTATCCGATTTGGCGAAAAAGACAAAAAATGGTTGCACGATCGCACAAGGTGAGTTATGCTATGAAAATAGTGAGTGACCCTTTATGTGTGTGGTTATCGCATACTAGCAATACTCTGGTGACCGATTTTGTGCTTCGCTCGGCTAGCGATCCGTTCTCATAACACGTCCAATTCGATGTATCGAATGTCGCGCTGCTCATGTTATGATTCACATTGTGAAAAGCCGTTATCAAGTGAATCATTCGAACAGACCTCTTGATCTCTCGATTAGCTTTGTTAGGTATTTAATGGCAAAGAGAATATGTAGGAATTGAAGATACTGGATCCATAGCACAAAAGAAAGATACCAAAATCGGGGCTGATGACTTCAATGAACCAACTTCAACGCAAGGTAAGCCTGCTATTTTCAGACGCACAGGATACTTTTGGCTTGCAGGTTCAACCAAAAATGGACATAGTTTATTCATTTCTGCATGATTTTTATAGCGATCTACATATAGTTGGGGCTCATTTGTGTGAGAGACAACTTGTGCTTCAAGCTCAGGTTCAAAATTATGTTCTGGGATGTCGGAAGGGAGTGGGTTCGATGATGCTCGACGAGGGCACTGAGCGAATCGAACTTCTCCTCGCCCAGAGAGTAGTGGCCGGATTCGTCGCGAATCACCTTGTAATGTCGAGGACGAAGGCCGACCTATATAATTATTTTTCTCTGCACAACGTCGCATTAGGTATACATGAAATATGGAAACCATGAAAGTTCACATTATCGTTCAAGACGATGGTAGTAGGAGAAAATAGGAAAGGGGATGAAATACCTTTACGGAGAGCGTAATATCACCGGGCGAAGATTCGCACTGGCGCATTAAGAAGCCGCCTTCGGGAAGGCCGGACAAGAGCTCCTCCGCATCCTTCCGCGAAACATTGCCGAGGTACCACGACGGAACGAATCTTCCCCGCTTGTCGTTAGCGTTGGCATCGAAGACGTTGTCCGCCGTGGACTCCATAGCTTAAAGTGGGTAATAGAACCAATTTTCGGGCGTGGGCTGCGCCGCAGAAATTCGTATCGTATTTGCCAATGATGATGATGACACATTCCGTATTTTAGTTTCGTCTCACCCCCCGTTTCCGATAACTCGAGCCTGGTTTACAATGCAGTCAGCGCAAAGCGTAGTTCCGTTGAAGGACAGGCAGAGATGGATCTCCATAGATTCAGCGCCACATCTACAAAGATCATTTCAACTAACTCGAGAACTACCTTGACATAACCCGGCCAACGCGAGCAAAACAAATAAAAAATGGAAAAATTGTAAAACGAAAAACCAAAGTTGTTCGATAACTCACTGAAATGTCGAGTCCGGATATTGCTGAGTAGTGTCTGAAGACGTTGATGATCCGTTCATTGACGCTGCAGAAAATGATCTTTATCGTTTATTTTTTACAGCCGCGCCACTTTCAGGCAGTATGCGATGAAATGTTCACTTCAATCAGGAGAACGCCCTGTACAGTTATCAGCCAAAAATAAACCGCAGCCATCAATTGCAGAGAGAGAAACAAGGTCATCCAAAAAAACGCCCAGCTTTTAGTCGACGAGCAATTGAAATACAGACAATCTTACCTCTGATTACGTCGACGAGTGGCCGTTCGAGCGTCGAGATCATTACGAAAAAAAAAATTGACAGCATAGATACATTCAGAATCACATTAAGAGGCAGTCTCATCCGAGCTCGAGGAGAGCTCTGGGTGCCCTGGTCCCAGCCGCCCAAGTTGATCCGTAGCACTTGCCGCTCTAACCAGTAATAGTACCCGATTACCTAAGAAATATGCAAAATATTTTGGACGGATTACTATATTGGTCGTGGAGGGTCAGCCGTCCAAAGT
>JACMIG010002050.1:0-16771 GCA_014805385.1 Levipalatum texanum | reverse complement strand
GTTCGCTTGGGCACGCATGTGTAAACCGTGCCCAAGCGAACTCGATGTGCTTCACTTGTTTAGTTCGCAGGTAGGATCCGCTAACGACAGTGTGAGCGCGGAACGATTTACAAGTTCTGTGGTGCCAACCAATAAAGCACATGTTACAATCTCTTTTATGTACCATTCACGATACGTGAAATCAATTAGTTATCCCTGATGAGGACGAAATTGCGTATTTACGGGAAATACTCACTCTTGGGCTTGAATAGCTCGATTCCGTTCTTCTCGGCGTATCCAACAGGGAAGAGCATGGAGGAGGACTGGTGGATGGGGAAGGAATCCTCGTCGATGTCATCACCCTCAGGGCCGATTGTCAGGTAGCCGTGCTGCAAAGGGAGACAAATGAGAAAACTCACTCGGCACCAACTAATCCGGACAATTGAGATAATGCACTGCGCTCTACACACACGGCAAATATATTCAGTACTTATTAAGCCAAATACAAAAATGCAGTGATTATAGATCAGACTATCTAGATATGAAAATGCACTCATCATCAAGGCCCTGTCAATTCGGTCGATGCATCGCTCACCTTCATGACTTGGATAACGCGAGCAGGCTTGAGGCCGTAGAGCGTGGTGTCTATACGATCCATGATCTCGAGCACCATACCCTCTTGCCACTTCAGCTTCTGTAAGTGTCCGTGAAATTTGCAATCCCGCCGATATTTAACGATGTCTCGACGTTACTGCGTTTAGCTTTCGATACATTTTGAAATCACGAAGCTACTGTATTCAGCAAGTGAAAAATATTTTTATAAACTTTTTCCAATCCAGGTGATTAGATGTTTTGTCAACTAATAGAGTCAAAAATATAATCTCCTGCCATTGAAAAAGTTGCGTGTGCAAAACGTCGCCTTCCTGTAAACACACACTCCGTACACGCATTGTGTGCATGGAGTGTGTGTTTACAGGCAGGCGACGTTTTGTACACGCAACAATAATCCCATTACACGGACTTTCTCGTTGGGGTGACCTACGCAGCGCGGGTTCTCCTTCCATTCGCGGAGGCGGTCGCGCGTAACGTCGTGCTTCTCATGCGGTGGAGGCGTACCCTGAACATCAGGGTATGAGCGGGAAAAAGATTGAATTCAAATAAATCTCCGATCTGTTTCTCACATTCTGGAGGGCTGCTGCGATGGCCTTGGTGTGGGTCTTGTACCTGAAAGGCGCTCGTTATTTATCCGCTGTTGATTGATAGCTGTCAGTGATTATCTGATGTGATTGGGATTCATAAACGTAAGTCACGCACGCAAGCCAATCAGCGGGACTAAAATGGGATTGTCCTAGGAACATCAAAAAGACCGCGTATTTCACGTGTAGTTTTGCACCAGAATTCACAATCGTGTTTCCAATATCTCAATGAATATTCAAACCTCTCGTTGGCGATGATATCAAAGCCCTGGTCGGCGCCGAATCCGACGTAGAAAATGAAGTCATCCGCCTGGTCCTTCCACAAGTTCTCCTTGGCGTACTGAAGAGGACGAGAATGGATCGCGCGACATCGCTGATTTCAAATATCGAAAAAATCAGACCTCCTCGGCGTTCGGGATGTCCTTCTTGCTAGGCTCGAAGAAGATGCGTCGGCCAACAATCTGGAAAGAACCGAGTGAAAAATCGTTCGAGAAAAATAAAAACCTTCTTGATGATTGCGGGGATAACGGTCGTCGATTGATCGTCATTAATAATCTCGACGCGATCACCCAGCTGAAATAGGTATGTACGAGAATTAAATATTGTATGGTATTATAGTGAAGCGGAGGCGACGCGCGAACTACCTTCGTGGTAAGCAGCGTAGTGATCTATCTTCTGCCGGAGAAAATAGATCACCACGCTGCTTACCGCGAAGGTAGTTCGCGCGTCGCCTCCGCATCACTATAATACCGGACAATATCTCAAATGTTGGTAAATGATATTAGATATAAAAAAATTTCGCTCTCCGTGTTCGAAATATCACTCGTTTCGAATTGAATTATTAATTTACCGCGATTTTGAGAAACCTACACTGTATTTCGGCTTGAATCCGGAAGCTCGCCTCTCCTCAAAGTCGGGCTGAAGCGTGTACTTGTTGTACGTCCTGTTGAGCAGGTACTCCGCCCACTGCTCGCTCGTCTTGTCATTCTACAATGCCAAGATGGGATATCGAATTGAAAGGTAAAAGTTAATATAAAAATATAAATAAACATCAATAGAAATGTATTTCCTCATACCAGAATGTGTGCTGGCGGTATGATGCAGTAACCCTCGTTCTTCTTGGTGTCACTGTAAAAACAGTATAAAATATATACATTTTTGCTCGTTTTGAGCCATATATCTTTTTTTCGTAAGAAATGTAAATGCATAATCAGGATTATAGTTCTTTATCTCTCTTCCTACAGATTCATTTGATCCAAAAAAAGTTTGGGAAAAAATTCGAGAGTGTCTTTCGTTTTACGCAATCTCTTCATGGAAGGATTTTAATTCCTCACGCGAATCCGACTCGGTTGAGGTAGGCGGAGCCGGAGTGGATCCAGAAGCCGGCCTCCTTAATGTTCGTCCCCAGCCACCGACAGAAGAGGAAGTACCCTGCTGACTGAAATGCATATTCTCACAAATTAATCGATCGATAGTCTTTTATAAATTTTAATTTACCTTGATAACCTCAGCAATCCAGCTGCACTTGATGGAGTGATCGACTTCCTTGGGGCGCAGTCTGTCCTTGTCGGTCAGAACTATTTCAACCTAAAAGGGAATAAATAAATATTATAAATAAATAATGATATATTATATTTCAAATTATATTTAAAACATACCAGTGTGCCTCGTGTGACGCGGATCATGGAGTCTCGAAATGACGCTTCGTGGAAGCACGCAATCGGCGCGATGTTGTCCAAGGCCACTTGAAGCTTCTGGAAGCACAAAGATATTTTGTGTCAAAAATCTCGTTTTTAATATATAATTGTTGTGATAACTCTGCAAAAAGCACACAATGATTGTATTTCCGAACGGGATTGTAATTTTCAAAAAAAAAGCCAATATATAAGAGGGGTGCAATTAAAAAGTATGGTGTATTAAATCTCGCCTGCCTGTAAAGTGCACTCTTGCGTGCGGGGAGTGCACTTTACAGGCGGGTGAAATTTATTACTCCATACTTTTTAATTGAACCACTCGTATATTTTCTCCGTACCGCGACGTCTTTGTTGCCGGCATCGGCAGCAGCTCGCTCCATCAATTTATGAGAGTCGGCTTCTCCTGCAATCGTATTATTTCATGTGAATAATACATATCCTATTTCCTCCCATAGGCTGGCTGGAGGGGGTGCGGCAAATAGCATTTTTCGGAAATTTCATCCGTGAAACGTGGTCATTGACACTTTTCCCAAAGAGCATTTTGGAGCTGATGATATGGGTTATTCCGTGAGGGTATCGCTTTTATTGCCAGAACACCCTAAGGGTGCCACCTAGTTTTGAGTCATAAGATGGAATTTATTCAGATTATTGCTGTTGACTTCACAATCGCTCGTGGAGGCACCGTGAGCGATACCAACAACCCATTTTTGCACTTCTTCCCCTGTACATAATTTTGGAGAAAGAGGTCCAACGTACGGTTCAGGGTGTCGTGCCATTTAAATGACTCCGCATCATTCTTCGCTGGAGGTCGCTCTGGAGGTGGCTGAAGTAGAGCAATAAATGGTCAATCGCCAGATTTTATTTGGTACAAGGAACTCACTTGAAACGACAGGACCCGTGTCTTGTTGAAGACGATGTCCGACATCTTAGAGATCTGAAAATACCAACAAATGGAGAGGCGGTTTGAGGTGCAAATCAGCGAATAGTTCGCGCGCGGGAACGAAAGCGGGAACAATTTTAATCATCGAATTTTTGAACGTAATAGTACAGCTCTCGAAAATCCTGAAGTTGGAATCGACAGCAGGCAATAGCAGAAGGAGCTCGACTAACGCATTAGGTGGTGTGGTATTTGTACCGTTAGTTATATCTGATTTTGTAAAAGGAATAATTTAAATCTGGGCCAGTGGTGTATGCGTGGTGCTGTGGGTGCGCTGGGCTCATGACCGGCATTTGGGCTAAACTGATGGCCATTTTACGGATGTAGATCAAGATGCATTCTTTTCATGGATCTACAATGAACAAAAACAACAAAATAATAATATAAGGGGCATATTTTTGTACCTAAACCCTTAAACTGCAATTTTCAACAATTGTTGAAAATATGCCGGTTGTTTTGTAGTAGGAATGTTGATCAATAACTCTGTTACGCTGGTAAGAGGCTCATTACTTCGCGATTGTAGATATCATTACAAAATTGCAAACATCTTTATCATAGTGCCGCTGTTTAGAACAGGTTGTCGACGCCCCAGACGTGGGTGACGGGTGCGAACTCCCATCGAGTAGGATGCCCCGAGTGACGGATCTGAAGTGGACGTCGAGGACGAAGAGTAGGGAGGGATAGGTGGAGAGGGAAGAAAGGTGAAGAAGGGGAAGTGTATAAGAAAGTAGGGGGCTGAAGAGATTAAAAAGTATCAGAACGTGGTGGAGCGGAAGGGGACGTCGAGAATGACGAGAAGGTACAGATGGATTGGGGGAAGGCGGAGTTGAAAGGAGAAGTAGAAAAAAAGAAAGGATGGAGAATGTGGGGGAAGCTTGCCTTGTCTCTGAGCTGGCTGGTGCTCCAGTCGAATACGGGCACCCCCTGTCGCGTCGGACCCGACTCGGCTTCGAACGACAGCGTCTTGACGAGCGTGGCGTCAGTGATCTGGATGAAGGTAGTAAAACATGATCGGAACAAAATGCATTTTCTTGTGGTCTGAGAAACAAGTAATTAAACTCTTTGTGCGACCATGTGGAAGCTGGTCGGTCTCCTAATGGAAGAGCTACGACTCGATATAACTTGGGGGGCACTGTCTCTCCAAAAACGGGGGAGTGGAATATGATAGGTTTTGGCCATCACTATAATGTCGGAGACTCTTTGCAAATTGGTAGAGGATTTTAGCGAAGCGAAAACTTCAGCAACACCTTGTAATCCGTGGCGACATTGTCAGCAGAGTTGAGGTCGAAGATGGGGCAGGAATTGCAGGCGGGGTTCAGGTCGCTCCTGCGTAGAGTTTGTATAGTGAAACTTATTATCCAACTATCACTCCGTGCACGCACTTCGCAAGCAATCTGTTGTGTAACTTACTAACCAACTATCCTGCCTCATAGCGTCATCAACGAACCAACTATTCTACACCTATCCCACCCGTTTCCAAGAATTTTTTTTATAAACATCCCGCATCCCATCTCCCAAAGATGGTGAACAAGAGATAAAGCCTTGATCTTACCTAGCTGCGATGGATAGGATTGCATTGCCGGTCGGCGAGCAGCCAGGCTGCTGAGACAGCGGATCCATCAAGAAGTTGTTGTAGCTGAAAGGATTGTAATTCGTGTCTAAAGACTTCTGTTTTCGGAAAGCAGGTCTGTTCAACTTTTATCTGGTACCAAATAAGTCTCTGAAAGACGACTTTCCACATATATAAAATTTCAGTTTTTTCATGCCCTACGGACCGCGTCAAAATCAGTGCTATCGTTCCAAACACGCATACTCCACTGTGGGAGTATTGCAAGTCTACAGTACATACCGCATTAGCTTCCGGAGACTGTCGATGTCCGTAACAGAGCTGTGGTCGCGTCGCATGATCTTTGCTCGAGCCGTCATGTTGTACGACATGTACTCACCGAAGACTTCCTGAAGACGCGAAGTTATTTTTACCTCACCTCAAGGAAGGGTATAGCTACCCCCAAAAAGCAGATACCACAGTCGTTTGCACAGCTCTGTAGATATTGTCGTTGGTATAAACGTTCCGGACTGTACGCTCATGGCCCTGCGATCTCTCTCCGCTGTTCTCTCGTTGTCTGGCGGTTAGAGAAACGATACAGTGGAGAGAGATCGTTTATACCGCCGACTATACAGTAAACGCGTCTTAAAGGAGCCGACCCACCCTAAAATTTTATATTTTATTCGGATAGAGCGTGAAAAACGCTGCAAGAAGATACCAAACATTTAATTTAACGCTTTTTCTATGAATTGTTATGATTTTTCAAAGGTACGGATTACGGTATGTTTTAGGGTGAATTTGTAGTTTGTACTTTGGCTACAAATGTCGATAACAGCCGAATGATCTACAATTCCAAGTCAATTTTCACGGCATATTGTGGGGAAAGAAGTTCCCCATCCATGCAAACACTAAACAAACGACTTTCGTAGATCATACGGCTGTTATCGGCATTTGTAGCTAAAGTACAAACTACAAATTCACCCTAAAACATACCGTAATCCGTACCTTTGAAAAATCATAACAATTTATAGAAAATTCTTTAAATTAAATGTTTGGTATCTTCTTGCAGCATTTTTCACGCTCTATCCGAATAAAATATAAAATTTTAGGGTGGGTAGGCTCCTTTAACAGAGTGGCTCACCACAAGGTACGGATATCCTCCGAGCGCGAACATCTTGTCAAAGTAGGGTCGGTTGTAGCTTGGCCAGTAGCGCTCGTTCTGCAGGTGCTCAGTGCGGTCAGCGACCTCGATGGCGCCACTGAATTTCGGAGAGTCAGTATAGATGGGGGGTGCTGAAGCTGTTTCTTTTCGTGTTCCGGTCCGCCTCCTGTTCTCTCTAAACTGCTCTCTCGTTTCTCTGACCTGTGGTTGTTAGAGAAACAGTGGGTACAGAACGGGCGGAGCGGAACACGAAAAGTAGCAGTTTCTGCACCATCACAATAGCAGAGTTAAAGAAGGGGTAG
This sequence comes from Levipalatum texanum, assembly GCA_014805385.1. Lineage (NCBI taxonomy): Eukaryota > Metazoa > Nematoda > Chromadorea > Rhabditida > Diplogasteridae > Levipalatum > Levipalatum texanum. The sequence goes on along the minus strand of JACMIG010002050.1, from coordinate 9,955 downwards.
GAGGAATCACATTTGCATTGGGGCAATTGGGGACAAAATGCACTTTGGCCAGAGTCTGGTTGTATTTTGGCCTGTGTCAGGTCTGGATTTCCATAATGACCGTAATCAGGAAAGTTCCTCCTACCCCTTCTTTATAGCGTCGATTCAAGTGTCAGTAGCCAAACCTTATTTTTAGTATTACACTGTCAATGTCGGATTGTGATCGACAGTGGTTCGGTATCAATTACTCACGGGAACTGCTCGAGGATCATGAACGTCTCCTTGGGGAGCTTAGCCATGCCGGGAGTGAAGAGCTTGTAGTCCACAATCATCCACTTAATAATAATAATTATTATTACAACATCGATTAGTATTCTTTTACCTGGTTGTTGTACGTGCCAGAGTTGTATCGCGTGAAGATCTGCACCCATTCGCCGCCATAATTGGCGAGGCGCGTTGCCACCTTTATTTATCGATCGATAGCAATCGATAATCTCGATCGATACTATTAGATAATACCGATGCTCAATCAATCCTTGCCTGCGATCGGATCCAAGTCATAACAGAGCGGCTCGATGCTTTCTTGAAGATGCTCAAGTCGAAGGCGGCATTGGTCGTCTCCATGATCGCCAGTTTGGCACTGCTGATCAGGAAGTCGTCGATGGAGGAGAGGGTTCCTGTATGAACGGAATATGTGAGCCTTGGGGCAGGAGAGATGAAGGAGGTTTGCTATCAACGAGGCGTACAATGCTACCTATGTTTTGAGAGTGCTGGAAAATCAGCACACCCATGAACCTCTCGTTTTCAGCGAGAGTTAATCCTTTGCTGCGTGCTCAGAAAATGTTCGTCTCTAGGCTAGAGTTCACGAAGAAAGTTCAGCGCAATTATATAGTCCATCTAATGGTCAGCAAGGTTGTCAGTCATGACGACTTTCTTTTACCGCATCTCTCCACTCACCAGGGTAGCTGGACATGGTGTACGTCCGCCCCGGCAGATCGGGAAGAGCAAAGGAGATGCGTCGCTGCACTCGCAGCATGGAAGCGAACGAGTCCCACGTGTTGTGAGCGAAGAGCAGGTTCGCGTTGCCGGGTGTTACCTAAAGTTGTATCTTCATCATCATCATCATCATAATTATCGCAATATTTCTCTTGAGTATTGTCGTGTGTCGAGTATCTAGATAAATGTAAGAAGTGACTAATTCAGCTCAACCAGCCAGCTAACCCTCTGGTAATGATTGCTTAATCCTTTCATCCTCGGAAAGCATTGTTCAGGGGCAAGAACGTCATAACTTCTTCCTTCTTCCTACAACTTTACCTTTATTTATTGTTTGTTACATTTTTGAATGTGGGATTAACTTCCACCTCATAATTGGTGCTCAGGCGGGTCTGACCCTCTGGCGCTGCCTCCTTTTCGAACTCTGTCATTTTGCCTCGTTCTCTTCGATGGCTACATACACCCAGCGAAATCCGTTCAAATAAACTTCTCATCTCTCGAACTTCGCGCAGCATATCTTCCACTCCACCAGTAACAGTTCAGTCTGACTGTAAGCAAAATGCGCGTTTTTTAGATGAAAAAAATGCTTCACGTTGACTTTGAGCCCGTGTTCAATGGATATTCCAATCGATTTCCTGTGTCCGCTCATAAAATCGTTCTGCTCGACGGTTTTCCGGAGCTTCTTCACGTGCATCCTGAAAGTTATCACCTAGTTACATTCAGGTCTGTTTGAATATTCAAAATTCCACCCACTTTACCTAGAGTACACACGTATCGTATTCAGAGGCGAGACTCCACACATTGAGATCGGCTTGCTTAATAAATTTTTGGATAACTGCATCTGGAATTGCGACGGAACAAAGCTCTGCTTTGTCGGTAGTGGTGCGCGAAGAGGATCAGTTCTGACGTTTAAAGATGGAGATTATAATAAAATTGAGGTTTGACTGCAATCAATTTCATTTGCAGAGATTTTTCCAGGACACTTCGCCCCTCCCGCGGAACGTCCTATGTTTTCATAAACATCACGAAACATCATACTTTGTTACTCTTGTAGATTCGCAATATCAAGTTGACTCAGCTGATTCTCGATCTCTTATTAGAGCCCCATTCAGGCGCGATAACATTGTGACAAAATTTTGCTTTGTTGGAAATTTTTTTGTTATTTTGTGGGTCCCGTCTAACAAACCAACAATATCTCTCAAGATTTACGACCTTGAAAATATACAAGTTACAAGGGATCGAACATTTGATGATATTTTACGGGCTTTCATACCACTAGGAGATGCTGGCTTATCGTTCTAGGCCGTTCCCAAGTATTTATTATCGATTGCATGACTAAGGAAGTAGATCCCTTTAGCTATGCAAATTGTGGGCTTGTTGATCATGAAGATTCGTTTCGTTTCGCCGCTCGCAAACGTGAGAACGTCGCTGAACTATTCGTTTCGATTTTTTATGGAGGCTGCTGCTACATCTACAAGGCATTTCTTCCCATTACAAACCATGATAACAAGGAGCACAAAACAGTAAGTCAACATTTCTTTTAATCGCCACAAACCCCACCACACAAAACTACAGCTAGTATTCGTTGCTATCAAATTAAATTTCAGCTTATTGCTCCGCTCGTGGAGGAAATTGCTCAAAGTAGAAAATTCGGAAATGAAGAACGAAATAACGTTACTGAAGAGCAACGTATCCAGCCTCGAGGAAGACAAGAAAGCACTGGAGAAGACTCAAAGCGCTATGGAGGGAAGCATAACGAGCCTCGAGGAAAAACTGGCCGCTCTTGAGAAGAAATGCACAAGCATGCTGCTGATGGTAAGAGGTCTAAAAATTGAGGGGGGGGGGGCAAGTTTAACACAATATTCCCTTGTAGATGTCGAAGAAGTGAAACGTCTAACTGTGCCTTGCTGTGCCTGTGCTGGCATTGTTAAAGGTGTTCCCATTTCATGGTTCTATTGATCTTGGTTCTATCTATACTTTTGTTGTAGTTTCCCCGCTTTTTGGTTGTTTTTTTACATTTTTTGTACATCATTACGCTCGCAGAAATAAATTAAGTTTCCTGCTCTTTCGGCTCGTTTGTTCTTCCCTGGTTAGTTACATTTACATACTCCATAAAAGCGATAAAAAATAATCTCTTGAATACCTTGATAATGGCCGAGCAGTGGTCCCTCCTCTTGATCAGCGCGACAGGCCGCTCGAACATCACCTCGAGGTCGTACGATTCCGCTTGGAGCTGGATCATGCTGAAGGAAAATACTGCTGTCGAAATGCGACTCGCAATCAGGCATCGCTACCCAACGTAATTGAGTTGTTTGTTTATAAACTTTAGGCTCATAAGAGATGCACGATGGTTGACGTATGTCGGCGGAATAAACGTTCCGGACTGTACCCTCATCGCCCTGCGATCTCTGTCCACAGTTCTCTCGTTTCTCTAATCGCCAGGCAACGAGAGAACTGTGGAGAGAGATCGTAGGGCGATGAGCGTATTGTCCGGAACGTTTATTCCGCCGACAATAATTACTAGATCTTGTGCGCAGCCGTCTGCTCATCGCTCCTGTGACTGAAGAGCGTTCCTTCGTACCCATCGATCATTCCATCCATGTGGGCGAGTGTCATGTTGACCTGTTTCATTAATTAGCACCATTTATTTCATCTTTAATATATTTAGATTTACTAACTTACAATTTACGTTAAAATTGTATTATTGTGGTTGTGCCAAAGCTGTTCCGTTTGCGTTCCGTTTGCCCCTGTTCTCTCTCCACTGTTCTCTTGTTTCTCCCGTCCAGACTGGTTAGAGAAACGAGAGAACAGTGGAGAGAGAGCAGGTGCAAACGGAATGGCACCAAACGATACATCTATCTACACACCTGTCTCCAATACGGGTCATCCGGATACTTGGCGATGTATTGCCTCATGAACTTCAAGTTGTCCACGAGGTACGTCTGCAGCCGTGCACAATACGCCTCAGCCCCTACGCAGTAGTCGTGGAAGAGGTTGTAGTGGTGCATGTCCATGATGTCGCGGGAGGCCGCGCCTTCGACGAAGCCCGCCGAGTAGCCCTGGATGTAGTCGGGCACGGAGGAGTCGGTGATCGTGATGTCGGCCATTGCCCAGCTGAACAACAACATGTTGTCGAAGATCCGAGAATAGAATGTGCTGATTCACAATCAGATCTAAAAAGCTGTTCGGTTCATCTTCAGGACTGGGAATGGTCTTTTGAGGCTTTTTACTAGACTAGATCTGGTAAATGTGTACTTGTTTTTCGGGGATGGTCAAGATGTCTGTCTCATCTTGTGAACGTCATTACGTCTGGGAAGGAATCGTTTCTGGCCCTTATCTTTTTGATACACAAGATCCAACAGGGAAGAATGGACCGAAGTGCGCATCCTATCTCATTGATGGAAAATGAAAGCTGAAACAGCACTTATAAGGAGGCTGTGGGCATACTAAACAGAGTAAGTTATACCCAGTCTCATTGATGGAATTGACGAATTGGATCCGAGCAACGTTCTCCCGGCATGTCTTCTCCATCTTTGCCTTCGAGTGGCTGTCGTACCAGTCGAGTCCGCCGTGAACGGAATTGACGCACATCACGACCTCAATTTTCATTTAATAAAATCGATTTCAATTATTAATTATTAATTATGTTTACCTCTCGATTCCGATCTCCAGTCGTAAACGCCGCGTGCACAAATGGCACCGTCAAGAGAGAGAAGAGTAGCAGCTTCATTCTAAATGCAAAGTTATTGTCCGATATTAAAGTGATGCGGAGGAGACGCGCGAACTACTCCGTGGTAAGCAGCGTAATGAACATAATGACGCGCAGTAGATCATTTACTGCGTTGTTTACCGCGGAGTCGCCTCCGCATCACTTTATATCCGAACAATACATTCAAAAGGGGAGAAGTAATTATGTTTCCAGCACGGTCCCCGATCAAGGAACCAGACAAGGAAAGCTCGAGAAAGAAACAGATAGCTATCTAGACGAGGAAGCTGACTGACCTCTTGGCCACGCCAGGAGGGAAAGTCGATGAAAATAGAGATAAGAGCATGAGGCGAGAGCTGATAATAACACGATCCTTGCGATCGCTATGGAACTGCTCACGCCACTCGCAATCAATTGGGGGAAGCCTTTATCGACCCGGGGTTGTACTTTCAGGCTATGCCCACGTGGCCATGCCAACCAAATTGCCAAGCCATACAGACAAGGCCATCGTTCAGTTCGTAAACAGCGCGCAGATGAGCAGATGCCAACACATTCAGCAGTGAAGAAGTGGGCTGTCCAATCTCGCGGTCATTCTTCAGCTAAGCTTTCCAAACGACACATCAGTTATCGAGATTTTGTCCGTCAATAAAATAAATATCATTGCACTTCAATCAAAAATTTATCGACCCGTGTCCAATGAAGCTACCCTTGGAATGAGCGACACATTCACAGAATACTGATATTGAAAACAGTACAGAAGTATACATTTCAATGTGATTACCTTTGAAGTGAGTGACACGCCATAAATACATCATTGATACTTCGCAATCGGCCTCCAGATCAGTACCCAGATACCGATAGACACAGCCGTTATGGAGAAGTTGACTATCCACAGGACCGGCATGCCTGCTGCAGTGAAGATCGCAGAAGAATACAGAGGACCAACAACAAGCATGAGGTCTTCAGCAATGGAGAAGACGGACTGCATCAAACTCTGGTCGATGTCCCCCAGGGCCTTGGAGTAGATGGCATCGAGGGAGATGGCGAAGGCCGGCACGCAGAATCCCATCTGCACGACGAGGATGGGGATGAGTGTCCAGACGGATGAACCGAGGTTGTCGTAGCACCACCCGTACTTGGCTGGGTCGCAACCCGCGTGAGTCGTGGCTGAAGAGGTCATATTTGGCCATTCGATCTTTTGCCTACAATATGAAACCGGATATAAAAGTAAGCGTTCGCTCAACGAACTATAAAGCTTCATGTTCGTGAATATTTCGAAATTTTGAGCGTTATGTCTTTCTTTCTCAGACTCGGATGAAGATCTAAAAACCCTTACAGTTGATCAGTTCCACATGGTGACTCCACATCGGCCACGGGTAGCTGACGGCGTACATCGTGATGGTGATGCTGAAGGCAATGAGGAAGAGGAGGCGGTTTGAGATCCTGAAGGGTATTACTGAAGATTTATCTTGAACTTCGTGCTAACTTTCCTTTCTCCATGAATTAACTTCATTGTATTGATTACTTCAGAACTCAGAACTCACGCAGAAGCGAAAACTCAGAACTTAAAACTCAGAACTCAGAACTCACAATCAGTGCGCAGAACTCATGAATTTAAATCCCGTACCATCTTCCGAGGTTGGCGAAGATGAGCAGGAGTGACAGCGAGATTGCGAGCACGCCCACGACGATCTGAAATTATAAGAATTATGTTACTACTTGTTTGCGACGACATACAGGTAAGGCTGATGGTCTGTAGTCAAAACTTTTGATGGTAACTTTTACATTGCGTTTGGTTTGGGACCAATACGCCTATTGGCGGATCCTGTACGACCAGAATCAATGCAGCTAGGAGAATGAAGAAGTTAGCGCACCTGTGCGACGGACATGAGCTGGACAGTTTCGGTGCTGCTCAGCGCGTAGACGATCATCAGGAGAGGACCGACATTGCTGAAAGAGGCTAATACACTATCATCTGCCTCCATATTATAAGTTTACTCAGGACATGCAACTGGTTCGGGATAATCAAGAGTGATGCAAAGAACTTTTGATGAAACGCACGCTTGCATGGTGGCCGTCGTCAGTCCCGTCAATGGCTTCATCACGATGAGAAGAGCCACGATAGGCCAGGAGAACGGCATTGAGCGCATCTGCAACCACATTTATAGCGATTGATATTTTCATTGATTGATCAATCGATTGACAAATGCTCAACCTTTCCCCATAGCTGCACTGCACTCGACTTGATTCCCGTCCAGGAAAACGAAGATTGACGTTCCTTCGAGGGAACATCCTCAGCCTCCACAATAGGAGGATCTTCGAAGAGGAAGATGATGAGGAAGGAAGCGATGACGTTCAGCAACAGCGAGACATACATGGGAGCTGTAAGTCCTTGACTGTAATAAATGGATCTGAGCGCTAAGAACCCGAAAAAATGTGGAACTTGAGCTCGCCGAAGATGGTGTGCCCGGGGTACTTGATGCCGGAGAACGCGAGTTGGACCACTGGAATGATGAAGAAAGATTAGGAGGACAGTTTTGGCCAGAGTGTTGATTGAAACATCTTGAGCACAGAAAAATAAGCAAGAAGATTGAAGGAACTCACATGGTCCAACAAGTACGCTCAGCACCGTGGAGACATTGAGCAGAGCGAAGGCCTTCGTCCTGTGCTCTTCCCTACTGTTGAGGGAGACGTAGCTGCGGAGGAGGGGAGTTGGGCCTGAATTTGCATATTGATGAGTTTCATGAGTTCTAATTTTTCTCTCACATACGCTCGAACTGTACAACTTTAAAATTGAATAATTGTGCCTTTAATTTTTTTAAACTTCAACTGACGAATTCGTTTTCCACTCACTAGCTCCGATCCCAAAGATAAAGTAGCTGATGAGCAGGACGAAGCGCCGATTAACAGGGAAGAATTCAACGAAGATGTAAAGAATGCCGCCGGCAGTTGAGATGACGCGTCCGAGCAGGATGAGCCATCTGATTTAACATTTGTTGACAAGAAAAGTGTAGAAAAAGACAATACTTTTGCTGTGACTTTGACACAGACACATTGTTTCAACAAGTCATGCTTTAGTAAAATACTTTTTTTACTCATTTGGTCAAGAAGATAATTGTTTTGTTATTTTGGCCAAGAAGACAGACTCTTCAAATGTATTCCTTACTTTGTGTGGTGGAAGCGGTGCTCGGCGAGGGCGAAGAAGATTACAAAAATAGCGTGGCCACCTTTGCAAACGGCCGTCGTCGCACCGAAGAAGGATGTTGTGGCGTCGGGATCGATCTGAATTGTATTCTTTATTACAACAGAATATTATTTAATTTTTTTAAATTCGGAGCTTCATTTTTCCCTTTTAAACTTGCATTCAAACTGGAATTTCGTTGCTCACCGTGTTCATGTACGGCCACTCTCCATTCTGGACGATGCTGCTCTCGACCATGGTCATGAATGTGATGACAGTCGCGAGGCCAACGGCCTTCCAGTCCGTCTGACGGTCATCCTAAAATTGGTTGAATTATACACCATAAAAGATAATGAAATTTCGATCTCAAGGTTATCTTCTTCATTACGCCATTTTGAGTACATGTTCAACACGTACACAACAGCATAGTGAGTACTCACAAATCGGCAAAAGTCAAAAAGAGTAAAAATCGGGTTCTTAAAACATCATACCTCCTTCGCAATCATCTCCTCTTTGAGATGCGTAATAGAAGGAACCGATCCACTGGAAGGCGTCGCCGTCTCCACTTCTCCTGTCCAGGGCTCCAACGCCGTCAGTTCCACTGGAGGAGCCTCCCCGTAGTCGACGGATCCGTAAGACCTCCTCTCCGCGACGTCGTAAGATGCCGAAGCCATGATGGCACTGGTCTGGTCCATCTCTCATTCCTCGCTTTTCTATGCCGGCTAGGTAGCAACGAATAGGAGGTACAGAATTTCATGAAGACCGGATGGGTACACTATGCCAGGGTGAGAGTCACCCTCGCTCAATGCGTTGAGCTTCATCGACTATAAGCAAACACGGAAGATAAGAATGCTCAAGCGATAACAAAGCGACAAATTGACCAATGAGCAGGTGAACCGTCATTTCACGTATTTTTACACACGTGGATTGTTCGGGTTGTATATAAGCTTCGGATTCGAAGGTATGTACCCCTTCTCCTGACCTGATCATTAGGATTGTTTTAAATCCTTGAGTTAGTCACTGTAGAAATTACTCACCGTGGTAAAATGTGCCCGGAGGCCCGGTCCGATTTGTGGGTCGCGGAATCTCACAGATCATTGATAGAGTCATTGACATGAATCATGCAGAGTTAGTCAATATCCCGTACTATTGTGCAGCACCAGATAACTTCTAATTTCCCGTTCCCCTGGCGAAAATTCCGCCTCCCATATCTGAGCGCTAATGAGGAATCCACGGCCGATTTTTTGCATACTTCGGTTGGAATCTAGGATCAAATCCATGCCTCGTATGGGTCGACGGATTGTATATGCCCTTAATTTGTCCCTAACGGTCCAAATGAATAAAATTTGTCATTTAGGTTTCGGGAATACAGAGCCGAAGCTCAATCCCACCCCAACCCCCTTGCAAGCCGCGATGCAAGAAAAGATTGGAAATCAATGGAATAATTAGCCCAATCGAATTCCCCCCTCCCTTTCAGGTTGGAAACCAATGGAATCATAAGCCTAAGCGCAATCCCCCTCCCTCTCAGAGAAGCCTCGATGCAAGAAAGGGTTGGAAATCATCGGAAGAATAAAATAGCGCAAAACTTACCCTGCCGGGCAAACCTAAATTCGCCGGTGAGCGCATAATACTGAGTGCTTAATACTAATTTTAGTTAATATTAACCCATGATTAGTATTAACGGACTGTTAATACTAACCGTAAATAAAAGGGTCTTCCAATAAGAAAGTAACCAGAACTCCAATCTAGATCGTCACACGAAGTAAATAAATGGAAGATTATGGCGAAGAGAGGTCGCTTTTTTCACGCATTAGGTGCTCGGAGGGTCTAGGCACTGTTTAGTTAAAAAAATAAACGGTCCTAAAGAATGCGAAAAACGCCACTGAGTTAGTACATGTTGATGCTGAGGGTCGCGGGTTCGATCCCCGCCGGGTGCAAACCTTTTGCTTTTCTCTTTTCTTGAAGTAATAAGCACAAAAGTTGTTCCCCCGAGTCGTAATATCGCGCTTAGGGTCGGGGGTTCGAACCCCGCCGGGTGCAAACGTTTTGCTCTTCTCTTTTCTTGCGGTATTACGGCTCGGGGGAACAACATTTGT
>JACMIG010002049.1:2654-16772 GCA_014805385.1 Levipalatum texanum | reverse complement strand
TCTAGGCTCATAATACGCCCCTGTAATTATGAGCCTAGTGGGAGCGCCGCTACCCCTAGGCTCATGATACGCGAATTTCACGGATAGGTATTTTTTAATCTAACCTATCTTGTATTGAAAGTTGCTGATGAACCAAATTTTCGGGCTCACATTTCGCTCCCCCAGTCGGGCGTGAATTGCTCATTGAGCAGCGACCACGGTAAGTTGGCCAGAACCGCAAGGGTATCGACATACCGGCCGACATTCGAATATTGACCTAACGACTCCTGAAATGAATTGTAGAACGATAAACGTGTGCGGGTTCACCTGTACATAAGAACTCTTCGCTAGCGTTGCAACTGTATCTTTAGCTATGTCGAGAAAGGTATCCATGGCGTGGACATGAAGCTTGAGCTACACGAGACAAAGTATTGTCGACGGAACGAACATTCCGGGTAATACGCTCATCGCCCTACGATCTCTCTCCACTGTTCTCGCGTTGTCTGGCGGCTAGAGAAACGAGAGAACTGTGGAGAGTGATTGTGGGGCGATGAGCGTATTGTCCGGAACCTTCATTCCGCGGACAATAGAGCAGTAGGGAAGATCCAACAACATTGGTACACGCGTGAAAGAATAAAGCATCATCGAACCGACTCTCGGTTGCGTCGATAGCGTAACACACATAGAGCAGGCGAGCCACTTTATGACAAAATCACTTCATTCATGCCCAATCCCTAGTGAATCCGATTGCACGACGTCATGTATTCCGCGAAATTCGACACATTCATGAAATTGTTGAACATGTACTCCTGAACATTAAATTCACTTTTCTGCGAAATTCGTTCGAATTACCGTAGTCTCCCACATCATGTCGATAAGCTTCGCGTTGTCCGTATCATCTAACTCCATGCGCTGGGTCAAGAGTGGCGAGAATCGGAAGTACTCCGCATGACGCTCAAGTTATAAGCAGTCGATTTATTGCTTCCAAATACTGACATGCTTTCGGACGGCATCCCGATCGGCTGGGACATTCTCCTCGCTGTTCGTCGTTTTTTCAATGAGCAACTCGATGAACGGCATGATGGACCACAACGACGCGAGCTTCTACAACAAAAAAATCAATAAAAGCTACTATTGTCAAGAACCCGGGGCGTTCTAAGTCCCATGCTATCGTGGGAATTAGAACGCTTCGGGTTCTTGAGAATATCTACGGCTTGCCTTCGCGCGATCGAGAACAATCGGTGCATTATTCAGTGGAGGGAAGTATCCAGTTCCGATCGAGAGCACGCAACCGAGCTCATAGTGGACTCCTTCCTAAAGGGTATAGCAACCTTACCACTTACACAGCTATAGTGCACCACCACAGAACTTCTAAAAGACTTGTGCTGGTTAGTAGACAGTTTCGTTTGTATCTTTGAGGAGAAAAGGTATCTACTGCTGAAATTTGACATGCTAGTTGATCCTGGATTCAAACCGAAGTATGTTAAAAATCAGTCGTATATTCCTTATTAGCGCTGAGATATGGGATGCGGAATTTCGGCTAGCGGAACGGGATATTCGAAGTTCTGTGGTGCGGCACAATAAAAGAACTAATACGGACTCACTTCGCCATACTGGTAGTTCCTTGAGTTCGCTTCAAATTCGCGCAGCATCACTTTGGTGGGATTATTCGCGGCGAGTCCTCCGTCGAGGTACAGTGCAAACCGCCCATCCGGCAGGGGCTGTACAACCTGCGGGAAGTAGGAAGGGGCAGCGCTAAAAAATTCGTATTAAAGATGCTAAAAAATGCAGACGAGCACGCCTGGAGCATCGCAGAGCTCGAGCGATGTCAATTTCGGTAGTGTAGTCGGTTCGATGCTTTTCTGCGGCGAGTTGCACTGGCTGAGGATGACAGTTATAACAAAACAAAGAGATAATTCACCGAATAGCTCGTGAACAAATGGACTTTCAAAGGATTCGCAGTTGCATCCACAGTAGTAACCAGGACTCTATAATTGAAAGTAGATGGATTTCAGCAATAAGAATACTTCTTTTCAGGCTCTCCGTCCTCGCCTCGCAGGGAAGACATCATCTTGTTATCCTCGCCACCACCAAGCTCTTTGCGAAGGAACTCTTCGAGTTTGTCACCGGAGTACGGTTTGCTGCCGCAGAAGATGTCGTCCTGAAGGGTAAACTTATCAATCACGGCTCGAAAAATTCACCTTCATCTGGAAGTACATACGGATGCATTCAATCGGCGTGCGGCCCTGAGCCAGGGCAACGGCAATAATCGCACCTTGAAAAGACATTATGGAGACGATGGCATTTCAAAAAGTACCAGTAGAAGTTCCCGCAATCCACGTGAAGCATTTCGCCAGTTCGACATCGTGGTTCATGCGCTGGAGGTAGGACAGGATCTGCAATGAGACCAGTGATAACAATAGAATACATGGAATTACTAACCATAAGCGAAACGAGCCCTCTCATCCCTCCTCCATCCAGGCATAGAATGTGCTCTCTCTGAACACCTTCGGCGTTCCTCCATTTCAATTGTTGCAGGGTCGAATGTACTGACAATAGGCGTGAAGTCTCAAAGAGGGGGCAATTGGACCTCACTTGACATCCCCGTCTGATCCGTTCCGTCAGCGATGCCTTCGTGTACGTTGAACAGCGAACGAATACGAGCGTTGGCTCTCAAACATGCGAGGTCAACCTAATACGTTCACAATGCTCACTGTGCCATTTCCAGCGGCATGTACGGATCCTCTTTGGGGAGAGAGCGCAAGGGATGGTACTTATCCCTCGGATCGTGATGGGAATTTGCTCCAAAGATGAAGAGAGCCTTGATAATACGCTCATACCCTCCCTGAAAGTGTATATTAAAAATAAACAATAATTTAAGCAAAATTGTTCCGAAAGAGAATTAACCGAAGACCAACTTACTGCAGTTGCGTAGTTAAGCGCCTTTTTGTTCTTCCGGTCACTCAAGTTTGGGTTCGCATTGTGCTGTAGGAAGAGAATAACTTCATCTAAAAATGGCGATAAAAATAAGTTATTAGAAAGAAAAGATGATAACAAGGTAAGATCTCACCGACATCTCCTCTTGCAACTGCGCTCATCAGTGGTGTTCGCTGTTCCTTATCCCTTGCTTCACCGGAATTGAGATAGGCCTCCGGAGTTGCTCGAAGCAAGAGTCGAAGGGACTACAAATTTAAGCCTCACGTCCCGGTTCAGTTTCACTCCTCACCGCCTTCGGAAGCTTCTTGTGCAAGATGTGATCCTCGCCTTTTTTCGCGGTCCAGAGGCTCCCCGTCCGAATTATCTCGATGATTCTGAAAGGTAATGTTTGAGTTCTTGGTTACTTCTCAAAACTCAGCCTTTCGTCGGTGTAATGACTCGAGAAGTCCGTCCGATCCAAGGTCCATGGTAGTCCGGCGAGGAATCCCGTTACGGATTCGTACAAAGATGTTGGCATGAGCCAAGCCATGGTAGCAAGCTCTCAAGGAAAAGACTGCGATTGCTAAACTAAACGACACATTGAAGCATATATGCGGCATTTATCACACAAGCAGCGGAATGGAAACACGACACACCAAACCATTGAGGAAGAGTGAGACAAACAAGCCTTATCTGAATCAGGGGGACAAGGGTCGCTTCAAACTGTATGCGCTGTTCTCTCTACTACAAGCGAGTAGACAACGTAGAGGAGAGCTCATGAAGTTTGAATCATCCAACCTAGCAGGCAGTAAAAGGCTTGCAAGCTTGCCACTTTTCGGGAAACACGATCCAGACCTAGGGAGGAGAAAGGATACTTTCCCTCTTGACCCCCAAATAAGTAAAAATGGCTAGCGAATAAGTCCCTCACCGGAAGCTATTTACAGGCACAATTTTTCTGTAATATATATTTTCTATTTTACAAAACTATGAACAAGTGCTATGCAAGAAACGTTCGCCAACTAAAAAATGTCGTTGAATGAAAAGAGACACAACACTAACTATCTCTTTTTTACATCCTATCGAAAAATGATTTAGTTGAGCGAATCTTATGTGAAAAATCGACCGTAAAATGATAAGGCACACGTTCACGGCATCACAGTCGGAAAGGGAACGCGATGGCTGGGAAAGAGAATGAAATGGGTCGTTATCGTATGACAAAAATGACGAGACAACACGAACCACTACAAGACAATTCGGAATCGGAGGCAAGACGACAAAACGTGAATCAGGAAAAGAGCGCGATTTCTATTTGGCCGCAGCGGAATCAAGGAGCGGAATGAGAAGGGCGTGGGCTTGGCGTATAAAATCCACAGCAGTCGTTGCCTCCACAAGAATTTGCGTCCCCAGCTCGTCACCCTGGATAGAACTCCTTTTCGAGGACAATTTCGAGTCAGGATCCTCGGTCATACGCCAATATACTAGGGCTGTTTCTTATCACTTCTCAACACCCACGCAAACAGCATAGCGGCTCGATCATCACACTATATCTCAGAATAGCGACTATTATCTGCGATCCAAACGCGAACTAATATTCCGTTCCGCACGCGACTGTTTTCTCTCGATAGAAAAGGTTCTCTCGTCGTCTGGCAGGTAAGTGGCAAGGGAGAGAGTTTCGGGCCTTGGTACGAAAGTCAGACGAGTTTGGATCGCCGACAATACTCTCCATACCCCCTTGCCGTTAGAGGATCGTCCCATGGCCACTATTACGCAATGGAATACGAGGGGAGTATGAGAGAGAGATACAGAGCAGTGATGCGCGTGAACGTTCTCCGACATACCTGAGACTCATCCGCAGCTCCAATGGCGAGCATGTACAGGTGGGCGAGGTGCGTCGCGCGTCGACCGAGCACTCCTGAATGATCACGGTCGAGTTTTCTGGGGAAGTTTTCTTGGCATCTTGCCAATCTTTCACAAGTATTGGCAGATTGCCAAAATAATATTCCAAATCGAATTACCGTATACACGAACGAAGGGCGCGAAATCTGCGCCACCAAGAACGGCGAGAAGGGAAGCTAGCTTGGAGACGAGCTGAAAAGCAACATCGAAAAATTAAATGTTTTCATCGGGAAAATGTCTTTTGTATGCTTTCTAACATATTTTCGGCCATATTCAGGCGAACGTAGAGTATGTTTCAAAACTTCTTCCCAAAGCATTCGTGGACACTCCTGTGTACTGGCCGAGCACATTATTGACAAGGCAAAGCTACACGGAATTCATTGATTCTGGAAGTGTAATAGAATCATTGCATTGGCAATCATGTTTCATCACAAGTTTTCACAATCCGTGATCTGTCGGATATTCAGATACTTTTACAAACGAATTGCATACATGGACACTGCATCCCGTGTACTGGACGAGTACGTCGACCCCCTCCCTGAACAGCTCCTCGGCATCGCGATCGTGCGCTCCCGTCCGCAGGCGAGCCTCTAGTTTCTGGAAAGATACTTTATTCTGGTTCTGGGTGGTACTGTAAGCCAGATTTCTATTTGTCGGAAGACCGGACCGCAAAATTAATGCCTCGATATTGTACCTTATCCAGAGCAATGATGGCATCCGTGCCGTACGGCAGATCCGTGGCGCGGACGGCCGCTTCGATGTCCTGAAAGGGGTCGTATTTATAAATTCTGATTATTTTTCCTTGTTTTCCGTATAATTGTGATCACATCTAGATGGCAGATCATGCCTCGAAATGATACCATTTTACACTACATTTATCACTCTCGGGAATGGGGTTGGAAGCTAATCTCTTATTTTACCTTGGCAAAATCCTCTCCATCCGCTTCGTCCACGCACTCGGCCGCGAGCTGCGCCGTGAGGCGTCTGAAAATAATATATCACCAAGATATTAAAAAAAAACCACAAGAATAAAGCAAGTTACTGGTTCAACCTGAAACAATAATATAAAATTAGATCTTTCTGTAGGAATAAAAGTTATGAATATAAATCAATAATATCATTGTCAACTTCTCCCCATAGAGAAGAAAATGCCCACCTCTGTACCCCCGTCGGGACCTTGGCCCTGCCGGCGGCGACGAGTTCGAGGGCCTCGAGGTGAACTATGGAATCGAATCGTCCGAAGGCCGATGCCACGTCGGGAAGGCGGGCCGGTGCGTCGACAAATGAACCTGGAAATCAATCAATAAATCAATCAATAAAATCAATCACCAGTAGCTCCGGTATCCTCGTCACTCCTCGAGCGCAGCTCCCGCAGGACATCCGATAGGTTCTCGCCGCGGTCGGGCTCGAAACGGAAGCGTCGGCGGCCCTGGTCCTGTAGCGACACGATTAATTAAATGAGATTACAATAGCATTCCTACTACGCTAGGAATATAAGCCCCGTGCAACAAAATTTTATATTAGCGAGGCGAGAGATAACGTGAAAAGAGAAACGCAGGTTTTGATTGCAGCCTGCGTCTCTCCTGTTACGTTATCTCGCGCCCTCTTTAACATAGAGTTTAGTTGCATGGAGCTTATATCGATGGGTCGAACCTGCTCTCGCACTGTCACCGCTTCGACCGTCTTCTTCCCGATCGTTTCGAGGACGTCGAGACCGCCGGTAACGAGGCCTCAAATATTTAAGATACGAATTTCGACCTAAATATCCCCTCGCGATTAGTTTAGTTCTATAAATACAGAACCACACGTAGAGTTCCCAGCTTTCATGAAAACGCAGCTCCGGAGCGAAAAATATAAGATGGAGGGGTGCAATTAAAAAGTATGGTGTACTAAATCTCGCCTGCCTGTAACGTGCACTCCCTGCACGCAAGAGTGCACTTTACTGGCAGGCGAGATTTAGTACACCATACCTTTTAATTGAAACCCTCTTATATGCTCTACAACTAACCCGAGAGCATTCCGAATGCCGAGTGGCCCGTCTTCGCCGTCGATCCCTGGTTGCTGGCTGCCGAGGGAGGCCTCTCGACCGGGGCTCCCGCCTCCTCCTGTGCTCTCCTCTCCTGCTCGACGTGGTGACGGGCGAGGTCGTGGGCAGAGGGAAGTCCGAGAGATGACTCCACGGCCGATGAGAGCGTCTCGCCTGAAGTTGATGTAAGGCACGCTCAACTAAAAGGTCTGGTTTAGTAAATCTCGCCTGCATGTAAAGCGCACTCTTGCGTGCAGGGAGTGCGCTTTACAGGCAGGCGAGATTTACTACACCAGACTTTTTAGTTGAGCGGGCCTTATGTTCATTCACACCGAAAATATATTGGTTGTTTCGCTCGAAACCAAACGCAGCCCCTTGAAAGCGAAAGAAAGAAATGAAAAAGCAATTTTTATGAACTCGCGCCACTTCTAGAGTTTCGTAGTCACAAAGTGCGTCAACATGAATACATATTTTGTACCCGGTTTTGTCTAAAGAAGCTCCGAAATCGCAACGAATTTTTAAATATATTTTTTAAAAATAATTTCTCCCACACGTTCTATCGATATCACTCAGAGACTCACCCAGCCCGGACAGCATGCCTCCCCATCCCCAGCTGCCGCCCTCTCCTCCTGCCTTCTTCGATTCGCCCATTCCTCCCAGTCCACCGAGTCGCTGCATGCCCTCCTCGAGCTTACTCTCCTCTACTGGAGCAGGAAGGTCAGCGGCGGGGTTCTGTGAAAAGTATCACTAGCAACTCGATCGTGGAACTATGGAAGTACACTGCCATTTGTTTGCGGATTTATATTTCCGAATTTCCCGAATTTCATGTCCACGATGCAGAGTATTTACCTCCCCTCCACCCCAGTCATCCCAGCCATCAGTCGAGTCTTCCTCGTCGGCAGGAGGTGCTGGAGCTGCCGTCTTCTCGACTTTCTCCTTCTTCCCGGAAGGAGGGGAAGCAGAGACCGGCTTCGACGCCTGAATTAACCATTTTCTATGTATTCTCCGGAGCAAACATTTTACGCTAACAAAATGTGAGCTCTAAACTATTTAAATGTTATTTTCCATAATCGAAAAGGACCTTGGTAATCGTCGGAGGAGAGACGATCTCCATCTCTTTCTCCTCGGCTCCCCAGTCGTCCCATCCGGCTTCGGCCACCTGAAGAAGTGATGACAATTCCGAAAAAAATATCGAGGTCGAAATGAGAGGTAGAAATTGCACCTCTTCCACGGCGTCTTCTTTCACTTCGCTCACGGCAGATACGCCGCTTTTGGCCGAAGAGTCAAAGCATTTCCTTAAATATTTTTTGATTTTATTTCGACGGTTACAAGCCGTCTGGACTTAAGCCACTGGCGCGAAACTCTCACTCCGTCTCTATCATGCAAGA
The DNA here is from genome assembly GCA_014805385.1 of Levipalatum texanum. Lineage (NCBI taxonomy): Eukaryota > Metazoa > Nematoda > Chromadorea > Rhabditida > Diplogasteridae > Levipalatum > Levipalatum texanum. The sequence continues at coordinate 8,567 of JACMIG010002049.1, read as the reverse complement.
CGACAAGAGGACACATCTATCGGGCGGCTAGTGTAGAAGTGTGAACTTTTTTATTTCTGATTAATTCTAATAATCTACTAACCCATTATCCTCCTCCTTCTCGACACGATCCCACTCTCCGCGCTCGCGCTCGGAAGATGAGCCTGCAAATAATTATTTACTCACAAAATGTGCTAGCTCCCTTCAGGTGGCTATTGAATAAGGAAATCTTACCGACGGATTCCTCTTCGACGAGGGAAGCTTCACCAACGGACGAGGCAGTGGACGACGAGTCTTTCTTTTCAGGGGCTGCTAAAGTAGAGCCGAAGCTAATATTTCTTTCAAAAAAGGTTCCGCTAAGATGGGTACCTTGAACAACTGAGCCGGAGTCCTTCTCCTCGTCCCCAACAGCTTTCTTGTCGTCATCTTCCGACTCGGAAGTCCTCTCCGCATCATCTGTTGCAGTAGTTAGAGCCTCGGGTGCATCGACTGAATAATTAATGTTTATTTTTTAATTCCTAACTTACCAATCTCGAAATAAGTTTGAAAAAGCTTAAACATACTTTCAGCTGGCTCCTCTTTCTCGATAATCGACGAAGAATGCGTCGATTCTTTTTCCGACGAGGTCCTCGATTCGGATAAAGGAGTCCGTGACGGGGCGGTAACGGGCAGCTCGTCGTCCTCGCCCTCTGACGCCGAAACGAATTCGTCGTCCGAGTCGCTCATGCCTAGAATTCGAAATTTAATCAAAATAATACATTTAATTTATCTGCCAAACACATCGGAAGTGCATTGAGCCACGTGTCATAGAAAAACGACAACGCGAAATTATGAGATAATTCAGCTACATTTGATGGATGAGCGTAAACATCGATGTTTTGCGGTTTTGGGAGAAAATGATGGTAGTGTTGGGAATTTCAGCGAGAGCAAAAATCGCTTGCGAAATGCGGCACGACAACAACAATGGAACGCGCTCCAATTCAGTGGCAATAAAAGGTTGTGCTCGACCGCGCGCTCAAACAGCGCTGAAACGTTACCGTATCGCAACATTCCTGCGAAATTCGACTCGAATTCCGGCAGTCGTCTTCTTCGCAAATCGAAGCCCTATTAGCGTACCCTAGGGATCATGTCAATGTATTCTCGCGCAATGTATCGTTCTCGTGAATATGAATGATCATCTACTTGTAGGCGGGGCTCGGGCCATGGCACCTGCTGGAGAGACTGTCGTTGCGAGAATTTCCGAACTGAACCTCAACGGAGACGGCAACTCCAGGTCGGTTTTTTCTTGTCTGATCTGCTTATTTTGTTCACGACGCTAGGAAACTGCGAATAAGATGTGAAAATACCAATATTCATTCCTTCAGTGGTAAAACTATGGTCGGTCGCGCGGACATGCAGCTGGGCGAGATTACGCAGCACAACGTACAGGTCAGTTATTTTATCCAATATCAATTTAGTTTATTTTTCTGAATATTCCAATATAATACAAATCCGAAAAATATTCACCTTTCTTTACAGCAACTCAAGAAGCTCAACCAGTGCGTCTTTCCCGTCAGCTACAATGACAAATTCTACAAGGAGGTTAGTTAATTTTTATTCTCCATAAATTATTCACATTATTTTTTTATTATAGGTGGTGACGACCGGTGAACTGGCGCGCCTGGCGTACTTCAATGACATCGTCGTCGGCGCCGTCTGTTGCAGGTTAGATCACTTCCTCGCATTCCTTTGACAGGAATCCTTTCTCATTTACCAAAGCCTTTCCTACTAATGCCAATATTTTGGATTAAATCTATTTTATTTGACTACGAACATCTTTTATTCAGATACGACACGCATAACGGCCAGAAGGCACTCTACATTATGACCCTCGGCACCCTCGCGCCGTATCGGAGGTATTTGCTTTCTTGTAGAAAAGATGCGAGCTTTTGCTCATTTTAATTTCCACGAAAGAAAAATGAAGTACTGCTAGATTACAAATAAATAAGCAAACTATAAATATTTTCACGAAAAAATATTAAAGTGGGTTGTCTGTAAATTATTTTTTAAAGAACACACTTTTCAGACTCGGTATCGGAAAGCTGCTGGTTGAGCACGTCTTCGAGCTTTGCGAGAAGGATCCCAGCGTCGAGGCCGTCTTCCTCCACGTTCAGGTAAAGACATTATTTTTATTTTTATTTTTTAAAATAGTTTTCGATAAATAACAATGAAATATTGCAGGTCTCCAACGACACAGCCCTCGAGTTCTACAAGCGCTACGGATTCGAGTCCCAGGTACTTTTTTTATTTGATTTAATAATTTATATAAAATTATATTAAAATCTCTAGCTTAATTCTTTCGGTTTACATTAGCTAATTAATACTTCTAGGGCGTCGCCGAGCACTACTACAAGCGCATAGACCCCGACAATGCCTACATCCTGGTCAAGAAGATTGAGCGGAAGTAAGAAGCACGGACCTTGTCTTTCTTCCCGCAGGCGAATCTCTAATATGTAAGGCTGGAACTTGTAATTCCGATCAAAGACGATCATTCATGTATTATATAGTTATGTGTGGGGATTCAATGAATCTTTTAGTTTCATTTAGCAGCCCAGTCACGCACGACAGATATATCTTTATGTCAAGATAACCAATGAATCATTTTTTTCATATTTTGCGTGACTGGGCTGCTAAACGAAACTAAAAGATTCATTGAATCCCCACGCATAACGATATAATACATGAATGATCGCCTTTGATCTGGGTTCCAAGTTCCATTACGCTGAATGAAAAAATTCTGCCATTCAGGAGCTACTTTTACAGTTTTGTCACTGGCACATCTGCCGAACATCTACCAAATATGGCAAATTAAACTGCGAAGATTGCTCCTGTATGACATAATTATTTCTCTTTGAGTTTCTACGTCTCCCTTGAAGGACAATGAGAATTGTTTATGCTCGTTGAATTATTTCATTATTATCATCGATCCTCCCATGCCTTTCGTTCCTTGATCTTTGATCTTTCGTTCCCATGCCTACGAACGTTTGTGGCTATTGTGGTATTCTCGCTATGAAATAATCATCGAATTTGGCCTAGCGTCGCATTGCGAATCGACTTCTTACCCGTAGTACTTTTTTTAGATTACTCGTCTATTTACATTGTTACAGCTCCCTCGAATCCCCCCAAGGAATTGTTTTTTTAATAGTATTTGCGCATCGTCCCACACAATGTGATCCCCGTGTCAACAATGATAAATTTCGTTGTTATCGTATTTCTGGCGAATTTATTATTTTATTACGCAAGGTACGATCCACGTGATGAACTATCGGCGAAAAATTAACTAACAATACAAAATACATTCACAAGAGAATATTATTGATTTATCGATTAAAATGAAGCAGTGATGGAGTCCGGGACGAGCGAATTGTCGTACCTCGACGGGCTCAATGGATTGAGCAGCTTGACGACACTCGATGGCGGCGAGGATCCTTTATTCCTAGGTGAGCAGAAAATATAATTCAAATTAAATTAAATATTGTCGAGAACCCCCTGGGATTCTACTGTAGAACACGGGTAATTCCCTCATCAAGTTTGGCATCCTGCCAAGAACGTTCCTACCAGCCCATTCTTCAATCAATAAGCGCTCCCAGGCGGTTTCCCGTCCTCTTCGACGCCGTCCACGGCCGATCCCTCCTCTTCGACAGCGAGGGAAGCGGACGGCGACTCGCCCGAGGCCCTTCCCTCATCCACCTTCTGCTCGCTCTACAGCCCCTCCTCCCTCCTCTTCTCCCCGAGTCTCGACCCTGATTGGTGAGGAGATCAAAGATCAATAAATCAATATCCCTCAAATCTATAAATCAGCAACCGTCCACTTTCGCCCCAGCCACGATCCCGATTGGTAAGGAGATCAAAGATCAATCAATAAATCAAAACAACAAAAATCGATAAATCAATAGTTCCCCGATTTGTGATCGATCGATTAACCCAGAAGATACCAGAGATCAAAGATCAATCCCTCAGGTCCTTGCCTGGTACGTCATTCCTGGCGGAGCTTGGGCCGGTTGTAACGGGACTTCCATCGTATGCTCCATTGCTGCTGCCAGGTGAGAAATCGGCAGGGCGGAATTGATGGTAATTCCGGAACAATAAATGTATTTCACAGGAACATCTGGCCTTCTTCCGTGTGACAGCGATGATTTGGCGTTACTTGGAGGAGCGGGGAGTGGAGGTGAGACTAGATTAGAGTCCGGACTTGCGCTGCTTAGTGGGCGGCCCATTTTAAAAGATATTGTCGAGAACCAAATTGTCTAATTTGTTATGGAAGTTATAAGTTTTTTTTGGCTGTCGACAACACAGGAAATTACAGGCTCCCACTCCTTTCGGGCCGTCAAAAAGAAGCGGCGGCGCAGCAGGGCACGAGCGAGTCTTTTGGTGACGGAGGAGGATCGGTAAGGGGATATCAGAGTTCAAGTCCAAAGAGCTAAGTTCAGAAAGGACAGCCGGACGTGGGCAGCGCGTGTAGGGAAGGAGGACGAGGAGACGGCGAGGAGGAGGATGGAGAGGAATAGGTGAGTGATCTACGATCAATCGATGATTGATCTTTGATCTCTTGCAGAATTCGCATGGCCGAAAAGCGGGCTGCGGAATCGACTGAAGAACGCGATAAGAGGCTTGTGAAGGGACGGATATATCACAGGTTAGTGCAGAAAAAGGATTTTATCGATCCGAAAATATTGATTGATTTTTCTGCCGAGATCAGCGCGAAATAGTGTAGGAAATTCTGTGTTGACCCACAAGCAGTGAAGGCGCTCTTCAAAACCTCGCAAATTGTTCAGGAACAAGATCCTTAAGGAGTCGGAGTCACAGAGGTTTACACGGCGCGAAAAGAATCGGATGGATTCAGCGGCACGGAGGGGGTTAGATAGTTCACAGATCAAAGATCATAAATCATAAATCATAAATCATAAATCAAAGATCAATCGATTTCTCAGGCGCATGAGTGAGGAGAAGACACTCGAGAAGTCATTGAGGATGCTAGTCGATCCATCTTCCATCTGCCTAGACGAGGAGAGGGAATTCGAGGAGGACAGGAGGAGGAGGTGATCAATCAATCGATAATTTATTGTTCGGGGCGTAGAAATTTAAACACGATAAACTTTATCAGCACTTTATTGGGTCTTCGTCATCGTATTTCTATGTATGTATTAGGTTTGTCCATAAGTCTTGCACAATCCACTTTGGTGCCGCGTGGTCCCATTTGAACAGGAAGGTTCCAATACATAAGCCACCAAGGCAGTATCCTTAACGCAGGACAACGTTCATAACCTGAATTGCACGGGTCACCTAAACAACAGGGTCAAAGAGAAACACTGAGATGTCTAACATCGCATGATGCAAGACTTATGGACCAACCTAATATTTTATCGGAGCTTTTATTTTTATGATAATTCAGATTGACATCTGGACGCGAATACGCCGCCATGAAGCGGGCCCGCGAGTCACCGGAGCAGAAGGCGGAGAGGTAAATCAATAAATCGATATTCCAGCCCACGAAAAATCAATAAATCAATAATCAGGCTTCTCAAGAACCGTGAGCGCATGCGGGCGAGTCGCGCTGCACGGGGAGCCGTCGAGAGGAGACCAGAGTGGACTGCGTATATGCAGGTTTGTGAGGCTATGCTAGAAATGTTGTTGCGAGGAGATGAGATAAACAGTGTGTATGTATAACAATCTATCCGATAAATGCAGTAGTGATGAGGTGCGATAAATACAGTAGCGAACGGAATGGTAAAAAGATAGTATCTACTAAAGAGAAAAGCACAGTAACGGAACAGAGTATTGAGGTGGTGCCAAAGCTGTTCCTTTTGCGTTCCGTTTGCACCTGTTCTCTCCCCACTGTTCTCTCGTTTCTCTAACCTGTCTGGGCGGCTAGAGAAACGAGAGAACAGTGGAGAG
>JACMIG010002048.1:0-13058 GCA_014805385.1 Levipalatum texanum | reverse complement strand
GAAGGGGGAGGGGGAAGGGGCGACTGACTGTATTCAACTGAGCCCCTCCGATGAGGACTGCGTATCCCTCGGAGACTGCCTCGCTGCCGACTCTCCGTCCACAGGGAGGATAGCGGGACTGGAGGAAGCGATTGTACCTGGGAGGACTCCCCTCCCTTCCCTCCCTCCCTCTCCCACCACTGCTGCCTCTCCTGGCCAGCCGGAGAAGTCGACGATGCCATCCTCAGTCCCGATGTGAAGGGGACATCTGGAAGAAGACAACGGGAAGGGAAGAAGGGGGAGGGGAAGGGAGGGGAGGGGGGAAGAGGCGGAGGGACTGGTCAGGGGTCTGTCCACTGCTCTTCGTCGCCCATGGCAACGCGCCCTCTCCGATAGACACCAACCTCATTAGCCCGTCCCTTCCAAACGCGATTGGCCCATCGCCCTCCTCCTTTCCCCCTTTACACCTGTCTTCCGAACTTGTACTATTTAGATGCCTGCTATCTGGCAGAAGTCTTGTCCCTCTGCCTTGATGGAGTAACAATGTCTTTTATCTCTCCGTGAGTCCTGTTGCCGCTCAGTGAAACAGTGAAATATTGGAAGGAATATCATTGGCAATTGAGGGGGATAAATTGAATGGAGACGCTAATCACAGGAAGTCGAGGGGGAATTGACAGTGGTCATCATCGCCACTAAATAATGGACAATTATGGCGAGAGTGGCGTCATCGCCGCCCCCACGACCATCCCATCGTGTTCCACACGGGAATGTTCTTCTTGAGTGGACGGAGACTTCGACGGGGGCGGAAGGGACGAGGAGGGAGGCCTCCTCCCTCCTCTCCACTCCTCTTCCTCTTCCCCCACGTCCACGCGATGTCACTCCACTTCTCCCTCTTCCCCAGTCCGGAGCTCAGCACATCACCATCTGAAGGAGGGGGAGGAGAGGGAAGAGGGGGAGGGGGATACCTTCCATGTAGGAGACACGGAAGGCATCGGAGAGGGCGACGAGGCCGATGAGAAGGAGGAGGAGGAGTCCCCTATCCATGGACGGGAGTCGTTGACCCTGTGAGAGTACCTGCAGGGGGAATAAGAGGATGGGGAGGATGGAAGGGGAGGGCCGGGGACTGTAGCCGAGGATGCGACCATAACATGTAATCGAGAATGAGTGTGTGACAAGGGAGGGGGTGTTCCCAGGGTGGAGATGATGTGAGGGAGTCTCTCTGGGAGGGTGGGCATGGATCCCTGCTGGATGATAATGAGGATGAGTCCGTGGTACCCTCTCTTGTCCCCGCCCACCCGATCTCAAATTATATGGCACGGGCTGCAAATTGGTCGGTGTACACCTAATTGTGGATGGACGGCAGTGGTCAATTATAAAGTAGAGGATGACGACAGTTGCTCCTCCACTCCCTCAATTACAAGCGACCTTTGTCACTCTGCGACAGCGAGCTCCAATTTATCATTAGCGAGAACAAAGCATTTTGATGAATCTCGTGTTTTGTTTTAACAACGCTGAATTCGTCGAAATCGGAGAAATATCATAATTTTGAACGCCCTAAATAATTATTTATGCGTAACAAATGGCTAATAGCAGCCCCAACAAAGGCGAACAAGTAGATGCGGGAAGAAAATGGAAAAGGCTAGGATCTTCGGGGCATCCGAGAGGGGAAAGGGGAAGACAGATGGAGGGGATGGAATCACAGCATAGACAACCCCTTCCATTTCTAGAATATCCATTGCCATCCACGATATATATTACTATACACCTCTGACATAGAAAAGACTCGCGAATAAAACATAGAACCGGAAAGCAGATAAATAGATAACAATCGACGCACCATTTAATAAGGCATGAAAGCGGCGCAAGCTATGACAGGGATGCATGCAAGACTGAAGCGAAAAACGTTCAATTAAAGACCTAAAGGTGATGAATGCTAAGGGGTAACCCATATTCAGTAGGTGTACTTGAGGGGGCGGACGGCAGTGAACTTCGCCACCGTCTCGTCCGTTATCGTCTTCCTTCTCTCCTGCATCTCCATCACCACGCGGGTCACCTGCAATCACTTTTATCCCACCAAATACAATCTGATTCGAAAGGACTTCAATGAAGACCCTCTTCTTGTTGTAGAAGTAATACTTGTAATAAGTGTACCTCTTCAATGGCGATTTTCTTGAGCTCTCCCGTCAACAAGGCGCCCGAGATGTAGTCCTGAATCCCCTCCATCTCCTCTCCTCCCCTTTTACTCACCGTTCGGATCTGTTCCAATTTGTCGTCGTCGTCGAGGAAGTAGCGAAGGAACTGGAAGGAGGTGTCCACGTCCGGGTTACCTCCCTTCTCCCTGAAACAATCGCTAATCAGACGCACAAGCATTGCCGGAGATAGATAACAGGTTAAAAGTGCTTCTGACTCGCCTGTGTTCATCGGTAGTAGGCTGGCCACCAGAGAAGGCGTACTTGTTGATCTGCAGGTAATTGTTACATCGCGTTGATATGATCTAACACGAAAAAAGGGAACAATATATGTTATTTACTGTACTTTGTTCTTGATCTTCTTGGCCGAGTCGTCGAGGTAGATACAGCTGTTCTCATCTGATGCTGCCATCTTTGTCTGTGCACCCTGAAAACAAAGACGATGATCCATCGCAAGAAATACCCAATGTACCTGGAGTGCGGGGAGGAAAGTGGAGTAGATGAGAGAAGGCTTGGGGGCCTTGAGACGAGGAGCCGCGTCCCGAGACATACGGAAGTACGGGTCCTGCAGCCACAGGATGGTGTTTATATGGGGAGGAAAGGAACCTGGTCGATGGCGCAGGGGATGAGGCAGCCAATGTCCGTCTTCTGGCCGAAGATGTGGGGGAAGGAGGAGGCGAAACAGGGGGCAGCCTCGATAGCGGGGAAGGCAGCCTGTAGGGGGCAGGATGTACTGAAGGGGGCGGAGAGGGGGGAGGTACTTTGCCCATGGAGTCCTCTCCAACGAAGCCGAAGATGGCCCGTGCCTGATTGCATGTCACAGCCTTCCAGATACGGACGACATTCTCGTAGAACGGCGGGCTGCAGTTAAATGTTCTTTTGTTTTCAATCCGACAACGAACCACATGTAGTTCAAGTCCTGGAACATGAACGTCGTATCCGTGTTGAAACCGACAGAGATGATGTCCTAGAATGGATGGTATTTAAATGAACAGTAACTGAATGTATACCTTCATGTTCTCGATGGCCATCTTCTTGGCGTCTTCAATCTTCAGATCCTTCCACAGATATTTTTCGTCGTCAGTCATCTGCAACGACGGAAAGAATAACAATCATTTGAAACAGTGAATAAAAGGGTATTACCGTTAGTTACCGCTGGGAATGAACCCCCCGCCAAAAAGGAGTGAAAATGATGAAAAACCCCACGCCGAAGTTAAATATCGTCGTAAACCACCCGCCGAAGGCGGAAAATGTTTCTAAACCCACCGCCAAAAATAGCTCGCGGTAGGTACCCTTTTATTCAGTGATTTGAAAGCAATAATCAATTTCATAATTCCCCTCGAAGGGGAAGGAAGTACCTGTACGATGAGGGGAACGTCGAATGCTTCTTGAAGAAACTTGGTAAACATGAAGGGAATAAGATGGCCGAGGTGCAAGGATCCAGAAGAGGCGCCTGACATGAACATGCTCATTACTCAATTTTGTATATGAAATAACAGAATACCAACCCCGTCCGGTATACAAGTAGAATGGCTTCTTCTGCTCATAGCGATCGAGAATTGCCGAGAAATCGCTGAAAATTTGCGCTAAACTGTCAGTGGTAGGAAATTACCGATGGGCGAAGAACAGTCCTCTCCTCAGCATTGGGTGAGCCTTTTTTCCTGTCAGTTTTTCAAATCTCTCAATCAGGGTGCTGTCGAGCTTTCGGCATCCGAATTTTACTGTAGAATATTCAATGAAAAAGAAAAAAATGAATGCCAACCAATGAGTTTGTCGTAGTCGATTCCAGTCGCGGAGCCCGCGGACACGTCCCACGGAGTTACCACGTCCTCAACAAATTTAACTTCTCCTACCACTATAATGTAACGCCATGATGGAAATAATCATGAGGCTTGCACACCTCAACATCGGCCTGCGCGTCTCCGTCCTCGACCTTGAGTCCATTGACTGCGTGGGGAAGCTCCTGCTCGTCGGCCATTGCCTGCAGACACACCATGGTCACTGCCTGGCCCGCCCCTCAACCACGAGATAAAGCCATTGGCTCGAGTTCTTGCATAACTCCACCCGTCAGGATGACACACAATTGGATCATCTTTACTTCGCACCTCACGGGAGTATCGCGAGGAATGACGAATTTATCATCTTATAAAATTGTTAGGGCAATAAATTACAAACGGACAACGATAACAAAACTGACAAAAATGAGACCATCTCAGTATGCAATTGAGAACGAAATTTGATAGATAAATACAGTAACGACGATTCCAAACAGTTTTAAATTCTGAAAATACTATTCCATGATGAGTGAGATTACAAATGAAATAGTTAGTGAGTTCTTCAGTAGTTAGGAACTTGTTCGAGCCGCTCGAAATCCATCTCCTCGTATGCAATATCCTGTGAGGCCTCCTCCTTCTTTTTCTCTTCTTTCGCCTTTGCCTCCTTCGCCTTCTCCAGTTCCTCGTCTACTTCCATTGATTCGACAACCGGAGGTGCAATGAATTTCTAGAAAAAGGAAATATTACAATTGAGATTGGCAAAACGAGTGAACCCACCTTGAACTGTGCGTTGTACTCCGCGAGGGCAGACTCGTAGTTAGCGCGGAGACTGTCGACGTTGCTCATGTAGAACTCATGGACGAAGTTGCTCATGTGTGCAGTATCCTCGATGCGGATGGTCTTGCCCTCGGGCTTAGCCGAGGCCTGAAAACGGAATGCATACAAGTGATTGGAGGGTTAACTAACGAGTCGCTCCGTGGGGTATGCCTCCGCAGGGGAGATGAGCAGCTTCGTAGGTCGGGCACATAGCTACAATGGATAACATTCACGCATTATAACTTGCAATATTAATACAAAGGTGGATATTGTGTTTGAATTTAGTTACGAAATGCCTGCTAGCAGTAAGTACTCATCTGAGGAGGGGGGAGACAGACCACCAAGGACAAATTGCATCATGCTGCACCCATTTTCATGTCTCACTATCCCAATTGTCCTCTAACACTCTATCTCCTCTCGTTTGTCCCCCTCTCTGCACTCGTTGGAATGATGCCCTCCCATAACTAGACACACGTGCAGGCACTGATAAGCGTGCTTTCTTCGATGCACCGCGAGGCGGGAATCTCTGCTCCTCCCTTCCCGGCCATTTCCTCGTGTAATAAAGGGATCAGTAGAGGAGTGATTGGCATGGTAGCCAACAGCGAGGCTTACACAGACATAGCAACGAAAAGGTTCTTTAGGAGGCAACTGAGAGTCCTCTGGTCGTTGCGTCAGAATGAGGAGAGGGAGAGAGCGAAGGGAGGCGAGAGAGATGAGTCAACAGCTCGAACGCCCCTTGTACACACCCATAATCGTGTTACACGAGTGATGTTCTGCACATTTCATGAATGCTTATGGCATTTAAAGAATTAAAGAAACGGAAAAGGAGAACCTTCTTGAATGCAGGTGTGAGTTCGTAGCAGTTGGCAAATAGGGAGACGCGGGCGAGGACGTAGAGACCGAGACGAGCACGAGACAGAGCCACCACCAGACGGCGGACGTCTCTGAATATTACCATCCAATTAAACACATATTTTATAAACCATGAATAGTTGACAAACTCATGAAGATACATCTAACCTGACGTGTCCAATATTGCTCGTTCTGACGAGGGAGAGGATGATGTAATCATTCTGCTGTCCCTGGTACTTGTCGACTGTGGAGATCTTGTGAGGGGCTCCAATGAGGGGATTCGATGCACATCTTCTCTCCACCACATCACGAATCAATTGGGCCTGTCAGGAAGTAATCTAGCGGGAAGTGGGAGCAGAGTACCTGTCCATTATACGTGGTGATAATGGAGATCTTCTCAGCCGGGTATCCGAGCACCCGCATGTACGTGAACAACGCCACTGCGTACTCCGCCTCGCCAAGGTTCTAGGGAAGACAAAGATGAGGGGGGACGTGGGGAGAGACACCTGGTAGAAGTAGGGACTGGGCTGGTTTTCGCCCATTCCATTGAAGTCGGGAACATCGATGAGTTGGAAGGGAAAGGCGAATCCGGCATTGGCAGACTTGAATGCAGGCAGCGACTCGACATGGGGAAGATTTCCCAGGGCGCGGTATCGCCATGCGTAGAGCTCTGCGATCCTGTAATCAGGAATTTCACAAAAGGCCAAGCAAGAGAGAGTATTGTACGAAGGATAACAAACTCCGCTCGTGCTCGGCCCTGTCGATCCAGTTGAATGTGTGGCACACCGAGACGAATGAATCGAGCGAAGAGCGACTGTGAAGTGGAGGAATTGGAGATAAGAACGTGAGGGAAACCTGCTCCATGTTAGAGTATTTCTGGAAGGCCACGTTCTGCACCACGGGTGGAAGCTGATGATGGTCTCCTATCATGATCCATCTCTTCAGTCGATTTCGTCCATCTTGGGGATTCTGAAGAGGAAATAATATTCAAAGCATTTTAATTAGACATGCCTGGAGAAGAAGGGGTATGAATGTCTCCACTTCGAGAATCTGGGCAGACTCCTCCATCAGTATGTTGTCATACCTTGAAGACAGCATAGGGAGAGGGGGATGGAATGCTCACCTGAATCCGAGTGACACGAGCTGTGCTCTCCTCAGTGCAGCGTGTGTACAGGTCATGGCGATGATCTTGGCCTCCTTCACCAGCAGGTACTCGGTTCTGTCCCTTCCGTTCCTCAGCAACTCGAAGGCACGGAACTCCTCCAACTGAGCAAAGAGGCGGGAGATGTGCTCCCAGCAGGAAGCAGCTTGGATAGAGTCAGCAGCGAAGTCGCCGGAGAAAAGGAAGGAAATGTCTTCGAAATATCCGGTGAAGGGGAACGAAGAAGCGATGACATCACGAGGTGGATCCACTCCATCGGCGAATGTCGTTGCCTCGAGGAACTCGTCCCATTCTCGGCACACCTGCAAGAAGAATTAAAGACATCCGAATAGTTCATTACGAAAGCATTTGCAAAGCGTATGCTTCGTGCTTCAAGATTATCAATCGTATATACTCTGTATCTGAAGAAGTGGCCGGCCGTTTCGCACGTGTATCCGACATCTCCGATCTCGCCCATGGCCTTGGCCAACTTCTCCACCTGTAATGCGGAATTGGAAACATTGAGTAAAGAGGGGCGATGCCTCTCCGAGCAGTCGGATCCTCTCCTTGAGTACGTGGTTGACTCTTCCATAGCGGGAGAAGTCCTTCTCCGTCTCCAGTGCCTCTTCTCCGTGTCCCATGCGCAGTAGATGCCTCTCGTCTACGTCAAGGGCAATTATTTTCTCGAAGAGTTGATTCAGAGCCTGAGAAGGTTATTAATTATGACTACACAATTAGGGCCGAACCTGGTTGGAATGGGTGACGATGAGAGTGCGCTGGTTGGGCCAGTTATGGTAGATATTAGCAATGATCTGGGTGGCAACATCAGTCTTTCCCGTTCCGGGAGGTCCGACGACCATGGTGAGGCCAGGTTGCATGCCTGACTTGATCGCTTCCACCTTGAAAAAGATGATTTACGGCACTAAAGATGAAAAACGAACCTGGGCGGGGGTGAATCGGATCTTGTTCTTGTTCACCTTCCTCTCAAAAGGAGTAATGGGAACACGGGAGAGGGGGCGTACTTCCACTGCCTATAAAGGCGTCTATTTTTCGAAACGGAATTAATAAAGCATAAAAAATAATATATTACTCGATCATTGCTCCTCTGGCCTTCAACCATCTGGAGATCCTTGAAGGTGAGCGAATAGGGCGGGATCATTTTCTCCTCCTTCTCGATTGCTGTCGTCCTATGAGCTCCCTCGAAAGAGTGGCGCACGTGGTCCCAGTCAAGGAAGGTGTCGTTCATATCGAGTGTTTCGATCGCATTGGCCATTCGCCGATAGTTGGCCTGGTCAGGTTCTCCGAATCCGAGGATTAGATGGTGAAGCCAGTCCGGCACCACGCATTCGGTGTTCAGCAATTCACGCATCGTGCCCAGAACAGCCTGCAACACATTGCATTGTAAAGTCTGTCGCGATAAATTTGAGCCACTCGTGATAAATTTGAGTCGCTCGTGATAAATTTGAGTCACTCGTGATAAATTTGAGTCACTCGTGATAAATTTGAGTCACTCGTGATAAATTTGAGTCACTCGTGATAAATTTGAGTCACTCGTGATAAATTTGAGTCGCTCGTGATAAATTTGGATCGCACGACCTGTTTGGCCTTCATGATTCCTTTGACCTCGGCTCGCATCCTCTGCTTGTTCAACCGGCCGTCCATGATCGGGTGTCTGTACTTCTTCAGAAACCTAACACGCGTATTATGTTAGCACCTCCTTCCACGTTACCTTTGCTTGAGGACTGCCTTACGACCGAGGTAGGTGCATTGGTAGATTCGTGCTTCCGCTCCTTGACTCACCTTCACGAGAAGTTTTAAAAAAACAAAAATCCAAACCGGCTCGGAGTCCCTGCCGAACTCGTATCCTGCTTGAGGCTTCTCTTCCTGCTCATCGTTGGCGTCGCCGTTGTCCATGTCAAGTCCTTCTGCCATCGTCACTACCTGAATTTCCTTTATCTCCGATTGATTTAGTAATGAATTCGCGAAACAATGAACTCGCGGTCTTGCGGACATAACATCAACAATGAGCGTGTAACAATCAATATTGTCAATCTGATTAGAGACGAGACAAAGACGAAGACAAGAGCTGAATTTCAATCCTCTTCGTCTTCTTCAGATTCCGAGGGGGGTAAATCAATTGGCCGATTTCGTCGTTCCTTATCCTCCCTTTCTATCCGCTCCAAGTACCAATTTTGTTTCTCGATCACCTGCAATTGAACGATCCAATAAATTCTTCACCGGAACACGCCTCTTCTGCATTGGAGCAGGCCGCATACATATCGAGGAGCTCGCGGTTGAGCTCGATGAAATGGGGACCCCAAGTAAATCGAGACATCAGCTTCTGAACAATTCTAGGAGTTAGGAAAAAATGAATGGTTCTACATTCGCAGCTTCTTCCATGCCCAGTATGTAAAGTCCCGCAGCGAGAGCTTCAGCGCAGTTGAGATGGCACGGGCGGCCGTAGTTCACTGGTTACCACCAATATTCAAAGCCAATTGACGAGTGAGAAACATACCCGAATTGGCGGCCACGAGGTAGGGAAGGAGGCGGTGTTCGGGTGCCCGGACTCTCTGGAGTGGCGTTCTCTCCACTTCCTTCCAACTGCAGTCCACTACTCCCAGGCCGTGTTGACGCACGAACTCAGTGTCCTGCAATGTCAGAGTGAGGGGTGGAGGGAGGGCAGGAGTCATACCCGAGGAGAAAGCGTCGCCACTCCCGTTGGCGACAAAACCAGCCCTGGGAAGCGTGCACCCAGCTTCACTTCCGACAGCATACCTGCCCTGAAAAAGACAACTAATCGATTACTTCTTCTGGGGCACAAACCTGGCGAGTCTCCGTCCCGAGCATCTTTTGGGATCGCATTGATTGAAGTCGTACATAGCCAGTCGACAGGGAAACTCATATGGAACTTCATCTCCCTCCACGTCGACATCCGACGAGACTTCTGAACAATTTACTGGTGAAGAATAGCGGTGTGTTAGGCACACACCGTTTTCTTCTGACTTGTTCTGCACGTCGTCCTCGCCTTCCTCTGTTTCGCATTCATCTTCGTCCTCGACCTCCTTTTCAGCTTCCTCGCGTTCCTTCCGCCGTTGTTCGCGGCGATCTTCTTTCTGCTTCCTCTCCACCTTTTCTCTATCTTTTCTTTTCATTATTTACCCTGAAATGTTTAATACTAACTTACAGCACCTGGAATACATATGAAAGGATACAATGATCGGTCAAATACCGAGTTAAATATCAAGAGAATAGATATTAGGCGTGTTGAAGAAAGATTTATTGGCATACACGGGAAATTACCCACTCGGAATTAGTATGGTTAGTCATAGAAATCGCTCATAGAATGACGAGGACAAACAGCGCCCAAGAAGGCCGGTACAATAAGAGCAATGCATCAAAAGGTACACGTATCATATGACCGATGCAATACATATGTAAATTCGGTCACACCTCAGTTCAATGGCAAGTATGATACCTTTCGAACGATCAAATATACTGTTAAAGCTTCCGTGAACATACTATACATCGATTGATAAACAAAGTGTACACAATTCAATGAAATCACAGACCTCTAAAGCAAGGCGAAGTCCCAGACCTTGACTGTCTTGTCGTAGGATCCAGATACCATTCGATTATCATTGAACTGGAGGCAGGTCACACCGTCGGTGTGGTCGCGGAGAGTGCAGAGACGTTCGCCGCTTGATAGCTTCCACACCTTGATCGTTCTGTCGTCTGCCGAAGAAACGATGCGCCACGAGTCGGCCTGACAATGGGCGTTCCATCTATTTCGTATTTATAGAGACACCGCTTATTTGCAAAGGTGGAGTAAGTACCTGGATGCATCGTACGACCCCCGTGTGGCCTTCCTGGGACCGCCAGTCAATTGCCCGAAGCAATCGCCCCGTTCGGACATCCCACATCTTGATCGTCTTGTCCAGACTCCCGCTCACGATGCGCGTGTTGTCCATACGGATGCAGGTCACCTACAGATATTATATGATATATTCCATGTGCAAGAAGAGCTTGAACATGGCAGGTATCGCTCACCGAGCCTGTGTGTGCCTTGTGGATGGCCATGCAATCCCTTCCAATTCTCGTGTCCCACATCTTGATGCAAGTGTCTGAAGACCCGCTCACGACTCGGGACTCCTCTTCGCAGAATTGTTCGCAAAGAACCGACTCTGAGTGGCCACTGAAAGCATCATCATAAAGCCATACATGTGCATAATAATGGGAAACAAGCAAGCTGAATTTGCATACGCGAAAGTTCGAATGATGGCGCCAGTGTCGAGGGACCAAAGCTTGAGACTGGCATCGTAGGATCCGGAAACGAGTTCGCTCCTGCCCATCTCCAGACATCGGACGATGTTGCTATGTCCCATCATTGTTCGACGGCATCCGATTGAGGACCACCGTTCCGTTCGCTCCAGATTCCAGATCTGTTTTGCAAAATGTATTTTATCATTGAAGTTCCATCCACTTCTACATCCGAAAAAAACGCAGGAGGTTATATATATATATTTTTTAAACATATTTCTACTTTCAGTGGGATTTTATTGATGCTACTGCACCTTAATTTACAAAATTTGGCGAATTATTACTAGTCCACAATCCTTACAAGTAAAAGCCAACCTTGATATTGCAATCGTTGCTCCCTGATGCCAGCGTGTTTCCAACGAGATGTAGGCATCTAATATGATAGCAATGTAACTCTCAAAAGGTGTACAGAATACCTGACAGTATCGGAGTGTCCTTGGAGGGTGTGCCCAGAGAGGCCAGCACCGTCCTCGCTTTCCAGATCCCACGAACGAATAGTTGAATCCGAACTTCCTGAGAAGTACGAAAACTTTGAATGATCGTCATTTTGAAAGAAGTGTGGGGGACATCATGAAATGTGACGGCGTACCAGAAACAACTCGGTTGCCGTCAAATTGGACGCAGACAACTCCCTGATCGTGTCCGTACAGTGTCCGCACTGCGCATCTGCATAGGATACCAATACTACTATAGTTTTCTGCGGGAAAACTATCTAACGCTGCTGATAGGTTAGAGAAAGGGTTACCTTCCGTTAAGCCAATTTGTCCAAAGACGAAATCTCTCTGCAAACGCTTCTTTCCAGCGCACGGTTCCATCCTTAAAGAAAGGAGCATTGCAGTGCTCACGAATGTGAATGCACAGATAACGTGTGGTGTTGAATCTGCACGCGTTCAGCTTCGGCATTGCAGAGTCGGTAGTCAGTCTCATGCTGGCAGAGAGATTTCCACAACGACGAATCACTGCCGAGCTTGTGCCATAACCTGCTTACTCGCACGCAGCGATAGAGAGAGACTGCAAAAATAAGTGGAAATTATTCATCATGTAAATGCACTCACGTGGATCTAACAAGGAGAGGATCTTGAGAACAACCGGGGCTGGAATGACGGTGAAAGGGTCAAAAATGACTCCTTTCGCCGCGATGCTAGAATGGGCGGACACTCTCAGATTTCCGATTAAGCTGGAGATCGCCTCGAGGTCGTTCACCGAGCAGTCCTTCTGCAATTGGATTTCACTTTTCATGTAGCCATATGGCACGTAACACGAGCGATATTAGATCAGTGTTGCTACCGTCGCCGCTCTTGGTACATATTGTTACGAATGATGCTAAGTGTTTAATGTGAGAATACTCGGTTAAGACCATGTGGAACGCACCAATAAGTCCACGATGACGTGCTTTCTATCCTCCTCGCTGATATGGCCAAGTGCATCACGAACTATCTGGAATCACGAACAAGCTACTACTAATTACGACAATTTACCTGAACGACTCTAGGAGTCTCCTTTCCGCCAGAATCACCATTACTTCGATCGTTTTGGTGCGAGGCACCGTTAACTCCAATCTTGTTTTTTGGCGAATTTTTCGCCGACGAGAACGGGCTATTGGTCTCGTGTGTAGGGGGTGCATTGGGCATATTGCCTAAAATAAGCAAATAGAACAGTTTTAAATCAAAATAATGATTGAAATTAAATTTCACGGAACTGGTATGAATATTCTACTTTACGGATCTCGTCCTTCGAAAACCGTAAAAAAGTAGTTATACCGTAAGAAAATATAGCACATCTGATTAGGGGGTGGCACTTGGAAGTTGAAAGTCGTTTCCCGGCTTGGTTTTTGTTTGCATCCTATGATATTTCCGCTAACTAAGATTCTAGTAACAAAAAGAAAAAATTAGAAAGGCTGGTTTTCACGTTTCAAGCTATGCACCAACTTCGTCGTGTGAAGCCCGGAATCGGTGGCTCCGCCCCCTACTAAACGTAGTAGCAATGGAC
>JACMIG010002047.1:0-16775 GCA_014805385.1 Levipalatum texanum | reverse complement strand
GCTACAAAACCAAGCCCGCAATTGCTCATGGGGATTTTCGGGGATCCCCGGGGATCCCCGGGGATCTCCGTATGTTCGCGGGGAATCCCCAGCACTGTACAGCTTGATGAGCTTGAACTTGTTGCGCTGATTTCTCTCCGCACAATTGGTGCTCTTGGTTAGTGTTG
Organism: Levipalatum texanum; assembly: GCA_014805385.1. Taxonomy (NCBI): domain Eukaryota; kingdom Metazoa; phylum Nematoda; class Chromadorea; order Rhabditida; family Diplogasteridae; genus Levipalatum; species Levipalatum texanum. The sequence goes on along the minus strand of JACMIG010002047.1, from coordinate 16,608 downwards.
AACCTTCGGGAGTTCAAATGGAAAATTGAAGAATCGCTGGGTGGACAGAAGGCCAGTCAAATCGCTGCGTCGAAGGAGGCCATTTTCCGTGCGCTTTTCATCATTTCAAGTGAGTCATCGTTCTGCAGCATGTTTTGAGTGAAGATATTTCTTTGTTCAGAAGCTGTAGCTACGATGATCGATCCTTCACGCGAATGGGCGAAGTTCTCCTCTTCTACGCCGAGGTTCAAGTAAGGTTCACTGTCCGATCATACGACAATGTCCCATTCAGACAGCACTTCAACACATGACGGACGAGAAATCACTGCAGGTAGTTTTCGATTGTCCTGGAAGCTAATCGTTTTGTTGAAAACTCGTGGAAATGCATGTACATGATAAAGGACTCAATTGAAGTTGCTATCGAATGGGCGTGATATCAGGGCGAACGCAAAGTGCAATGCAACTCGAGCACACTGAAGACTCGAGTTTTAGGTCTAGTTTCGATCATAAAGTATTGGCACGAAAAAGACAAACGACTGTTATGGTATCACGAGCATCTTCCAAGGCATGCCGTTATTGTAGCACTAGTCAGGCCTCTCCCTTCAAAAGCCTTTATCTCCAATCGACCGGCCGCTTCGCTCACACGCCATGGATCGCGGTGACTTCGAGAGGATGATCGAGGAGGCCAAGAAGACCAATGGCCCTGTTGCCATTGCTATCGGTTAGTTTACATCGTATACCATATTGCTGAGTATCCGAGAATTAGGCACAACAAATATCGTTTCGTTGTCATGAGACGACCGAAGCGCTACGAAATGGGAGCATATTAGATTGTAACCCCCGTATTTTTATAGGGCCATACAATGTATTCTCCGTACCGCTTTCTTCATCTACAACAGTTAATTTCAGGTACAAACAGCGAGGCTGTCGCCTACGGAAGCGGGCGAGCGATTTCGTATGTCCGAGCATTTTCATCTCAAAGGAGGGTCGTTGCAGAGTCTCTCTTGGTGGAGGCCATGCCAAGGCCTATGAGATCAAGGATGAAACGAGGGAAACCCAAGGAGATTCGGGCCATGGAACGAAGTAGACGTTCTCGCTGATGATGCTTCATTTTATTCATGTAGTGTGATAAATGTGGTGATTAAGCCCCTAAATATTCAGCGTTTGTTCAGGTGTTCTCCGATGGCTCCGATTCTGAAGCTACAGCTTCACCTGAAAAGATGCATTATGACGCAACTCTTGTTCATCTACTGACAATCTAATGTGGCCTTCCTGACTGCTTGCGCGGGTTTCGCCAATGCCGGTGGATGAGCTGAATTGCTGCTGGTCAGATTGTGAATCAAATAATATCTTACCATGTGAAGATACTCGCGGAACCTTTGCAACTGCCGTGGCTCCATCTGCAGAAGTTGAGACTGCCTGAGGATTCACGTTGTTGAGGAAGAGAATGAGAATCGCTACAACCTCCGAGCCCTCTCCTTCGGCTATAGCAATTGGTGCTCCGCTGTCATCCGCTCGCGCTGTGGCGAGCAAGCGTGCGACGTGGTCGAATGGGCGAAGGGTCGATGTCATTCCTGACACAAAATAAGTAACCAGTATCGCTCAAGCAGGTTTGAAAGCAATATATGAAAGCAGGGTTGCGGAAAACCTGCAGTGTCCCTGACAGCATATGTACCATCTATAGATGCATACTATGTACATATCAACTTGACCGTAGCTGAAGTACTTCTGACCAAAAAATGAGCCCCAGCGGATAATAAAAGTTGGCCAGTGCGCAGCACTGCTCGATCCTTACGCGGACGGGCTCATATATACCAGAGGGGCTCTTCGATAGAGTAACGGCTCGAAACTATACGTAACACTCCGGCCTGTGTGCAAAGACAAAGCTGTGCGCGTCACGTGCACACAGCGATGAAAACAAACGCCGTCACCGTCTTCGATACCATAGTGGGGCGCAGGTCTTATCTCCAGAATGCTCGGATCACACGAATTCGTACAGCCTTGTTTGTTCGCGTCATGGCATCACTATACCGCTGCCTTACTCTAATGCTTCACTGTAGCGCACAAAACATGCCCATAGCTGCGGATTTCCCCAGGATGTCATACCCAACTCATCTTTCGAATGAACGAAATGTCGATACCTTCATTAACACAACAAAGCAATAGATACACTCAAGTTGGTTTGAGAGCATCATAGTAATGCGCAATTTCGCAAAACACAATGCAGTTGTTTGAGATCCTTTTCTGACGCAGAGCGGGCCAAGGTTGCGATACAGTAACGTTACGCAACCTGCTCACCAGTGAGTAAAGGTAAAGCTCTAAGGATCACGCGAAAACTGTGATCAAAGCAAAGCCGTCATCGTTGTAGTCAGCATATTTCTCATCTTATCTTCAGTATTATCACGTGGCCGGATCGACACGAAATCTTACACCCTTGTTATTCGCCTCGTGGCGTCCGTTGCTTCCTTACTATAATACTTCGCTGCAGTTTGCAAAACAAGCTGAGAACTGCGGATCTCGTAGCGATATAATATCGTCCCCATCTCAAGCCTCGTGCATATAAACTCCGTGAGACGTTAGACGGTTACGTTCGTTTTCCTTGCCATCACAATGAACGCTCAACCTTCGCCGGACCTTGCCTCAATCCTTCGAGGCGCCAATGAAATGTCGGGGCCGTTTGCCTATGCGAGTGGTAAGTTTTCATTTATTCTGCAGCGCCAGAGAACTTGTAAAAGACTTGTGCCGGTTAGCAGACAGCTCTCTTTCGTATCTTCGCGGAGAAGAGGAATCTGAGACTGCAATTTGGCACGCTACTTGGACATGGATTCCAAGCGAAGTGTCGAAAAAAATCTGCCATAGATTCCTTATTAGCGATAAGATATCAGAGGCGGAAATTTCGACTAGTGGAACACTTTACAAGTTCTTTGGCGCGGCACAATAGAAGTCATTGCAAATAATCGCTATCACAGGAGAGAATTCGGTAGCCGAGGCATACGGCAGCGGGACGGGATTCAGGTCAGAATTTCTACCGTAAGTTTTTATTGATATCTTTTCAGTTGCGGCAATGATGGTGGCAAGGCGATTGCAAGCAACGATTACGGCCAAGAATCATCTTCAAAGGACGACTACGGAAGGCAACGCAGCACTTCCTCTTGCAAAGAACAGTGGAGAGTATAAAGATTTTTTATCGATCCAGTGAAAACACCAGGGAATCTTTCAGCTTGTGAGTGTATTTACACGGCTTGTTGCCTCCGATCGCTGGATATCAATTTTATTCTTAAGAAAACAACAAGTGCAACTCTCACGTTCTTTGACATTGGAAGCAGTCGCTGGCACTCTCTGCGAAGATCTGTGTTGAGCACGAGAATGATTAGCTTTACCAATATCGAACTGTATTATCTGTCACAAAGTGACACGAGGAATGGGAGGGGGGCAGGATTCAGATACGAGAGACTCCCATGGCCTTGCCCCGAATGAGAACTTTCTGTGAGAGGGAAACGAGGAGGCGGCCATCGGAGGGACGCCACAGGCGGGCACGAACGAAGCCACCACCACCGCCTGATATGGAAGAGATTGTATTTTGTCGAGCACCAAATTACGGCGATGTTGATCTACCGCTGTTCATGATTAGTTTGGCTCTGAAAGGGAGCGCAAAGTGGAATCTGAGCGTTTCAGAGCCAAATTGGTCGTAAATCGGTTTCAGATCAAGAGCGCGTGGGAATTCACCGCATTTCGTATATAGCGTCCGTTCTTCTTTGTCGGATTGCAGAATTTCGTTTGATTTATATTCTCTTCGGATGTAAAAAAAGTTAACGATCGCTAAACATCGCAAGTCTAGCAGTCGGAGGGGGGGACGAGGAGATAATTTGAAGCCCTAGGGTCTTCATCTATACTTTGCATCGAAGCCAGACGTAGTGGGGTGTGCCCTGTTGCCGCTGCCCGATTCCCATGAGTCCCTCGACGTCGGTGCATCGAATCTAAATGCTCACTGTAATATTATCGAGAACATCCTTGTAAAATTGTCGTATTCCTAAGCTTGAAAAATACAAACAGCGACCTTCGCGCTCTCATGATCTATTCTCAAGGCTCAGCATTTGAATGAAGATTATACACTTCGGTTCTCGATTACAATTTCAAGAGGACTAACATCGTATAGCCAGTTGGATCGATCGACGACGGAATAGGCAGCGACGGCCTCTCGTTGGTGGGCGGAGACGGAGAGGGAGCCACTGTCGATGCGGCCTGAACGGCCATTGATGAGAACCCAAATAAACAAAATAATTCCAACCCCCGAACAAATTTGATTTTTCTCGGCAAAAAAATTAAATGAGAATAAGGAAACGAATGATTCCGTTCTGTAACGGCGCAGATGGGCAGAAGCGCTATCGTAGAGTAATGTAAAAGAGCGGTTTGTCATTGCAATTTGACGAGCGTGGGAATTAGAACGCTCGGGGTGCCCGACAATATAAAGTGAAACGGTTTATAGGATTTTAACGATGACTGTAGTCCAATGGAGTAGCAATAAACGATTGTCCTATCCTTTTCTGATCTTACGCAGCACATCCTCGGCAGCCGCATTGAGCGATGCGCACTCTTCGGGTGGCGGAACTCCTCGAGGGAACGATGTCTGGTGGGCGATCGCCTCGGCCTGCACCTGCTATTTCAAAATTAAAAATTATATAAAGATCTACTACTACATAAAAGGCGATGTTTGTCTGTCTGACCGTCCGTGACGAAACATGCATAGAAGGGTCCTAGGGCTTTAGGACCTTGACCCACAAGGTTTTTAAAAAAATCACAAAGGAATTAAAAAAAAGAGCAACTGACGGTAGCAAAGGAAATCTGGCTGAGGAAGGAGAGTTTTCCCCTCTGGCAGGCTTCGACGGTGCGGGAGACGAAGGAATGATCCTCTCGGATGCGGCGGACACGGTACTCAGCGGGGAGGGAGGGATCGACTACAAGGGATAACAATCTTGATTTTGTCGAGAACCAATGTTCTGTAATTATTGAAGAATAAAAAATGCCTTCTTGTCTCAGCGTACTGTGCAGCTCCTAGAATGCGAGATGGAAGATTTTTAGTCTATCGAATGAGCGAAAGGGAGCGAAAAATAATTCCAGTTTGCGATCCGAGAAAAAATTCACTGTAGACGATTATCCAATCAATGGGAGAAGTGTTGTGGTAGTGTAGTGTAAAACATTGCCAAGAGTATCTTGACGCATTTATCGGTACGCGTTCAAGGGTTGTACTTGACGTGGAGGAGCTTGTAGTGGCTGTAAAACTGGCGGCCGGGATCAGCCATGGCGGCCTCTTCGATGACCCTCGTGCACGCAAAGACGATGCCGTCGTTGCTAGTGTCCTAGATGGCAGGGTTACGGTAGATGGTGGAAAGGGTTCGGTATACCTCCTGTCCGTAGGCAAAGGCGACGCAGGAGACGGCGATGAGCGCGGACTCGCCGGGGCCGAGTCGTCCACGGTCAGGGGAGACGCGCACCCGGCCACGGCTCAAGGCGGCGTTGCACCCCCACGAGATCATGTCGCTGTTGCGGTTCTCGATCTGATATGGCCAGAATTTGGATGGGTCTGACCGGATTTCAGGTGGATTACGGTATCTGACCGGATTATAGGTGGATTACGGTATCTAACCGGAATTCAGATTGGATACGGTATCTGACCTTAATTTAAATGGATTACGATATCCTTGAGATGGGAATACTGTATACCGGGGGTTATACATAAAGTAAAAGAACTTGCCTGGACGTAGACGGTGTTCTCGGAAAAGGGCGCATTGAAGATCAGCTTGCGCTTAGGCTTCGTGTTGAGCGGGACGCGGGGAATGCAAGTTAGTTCGAACCAGTAGTCCCAGCGCTGAGGGCAAGAATGAAATAAGGCGGAGGAGGGAGGCTTACTTCCTGCCAGGTCATATGGCGGCGCTCTTCGGACGGAGGGGCGGGCTGCGACATGAAGCGTCCCTCGATGATTTATCCTGAAATATAATGTTGGCGGAATTATAGGAGTAGCAACCTGGGTCCAAATGCACTATGGTCTGTGTCTATTGGCAACGGACAGAGAAAATAGAAAAGGAGGCATGGCTTGGAATGGGAGGGGTTGAAGAAGGCGAAGGAAACATACTCGAAGCTCACAGCGAGTCGACTGTCTTCCGTGGAGGATGAGAGGAGACAGGGAAGACGCAGCAGGCAGACCGGTGAACAGAAGAGACTGAATGAATTTGGCAGACGGACTCGTTCCCTGGACTCCAAACCAGACAGAATCGATGATGCCGAATTTTGGTAATAGTATAGTAATGAATAGGGAACTTATGCTAATTGAGACCTTTATTGAATTTCGCTCATTCTTTAGGTCAGTTCCACCGCGAGTGGTTCCAGGGCGACGGCATGGTCCGGAGGAAGAACCTCCCCATCGAATACAACCCCTGAATGGGGCGATAAAAATACTTTCTGATGCTTTGTTGACCGCGCTCTCAAGTGAACGGACGTGAAGAAAGACAGCGAAAAGGATAAGAATGGTATCGGCGGATTAGATACTGCTGAAGCCAATCTACTTTAGGTTTTTTCTGCATTTTACTTGGAAATGATTTCCTTTCTTTTATTCTGTTAGTGTACCCTCCTAAATTGAACACAATTTTATTCGCAGCGAAGCGAGCAAATAAAGCGTCTAACTATAATCCGATGGGAGCGTTCATTCTTCTCATTGTGATCTCCAAATTAAAATATCCGAAACTATCCGGATTCATTCGCTTGCTGTTATATTGTACGATTGAAATGAGAACTGCTTGGTCTTGCAGAAGGAGCAGGAGCAACATCTGACTGGACTCTGATGAAACGGATCATCGTTTTCATGTCATCATTTTATCATAAAATAATACATGCAATTTATCCCGTTCATGGCACGATCTCCTTCAATCTATTTACACCCGATACTCGTTGCTGTCATCGTAGTTGCGGGGGAGCTGCCTCTTCAGTGCCCACTTCTGCTGGTCGGCCGCCGACTCCGAGAGCGAGAGATTGGCTCTGAATGAGGGGCATTATTTTACATCTCTTTTTCCTCTCCAGCCCCTCCTCCCTTCCCCTTCCAAGCTGCTGGCCTGAATCTACCCTCAGGACTCACGGTGCTAGATAATTCTACCCCTCCACTTCCTCCTCCTCCTCCCCTTCGTCTCCTTCCTTCCTCCATTTCTTATTCAATGTCCTGCAGCTGACGGAGGATGTCGGCGTATCCACGCTGCGTGGCTCTGAACAAATATTTATTTTTCCGATTCCGTAGATTTGATAGTTCCCGGCTATTAAGTTTCTATTTCCGAAGAGAACAGGTGATTAGTAGGTCCACTTAATAAAACAAATTATGCACTGATCTACAGGCCTTCCGACTGGGGAACGATGAAATTTTCAATTGGATATTTCCCTTTTTTACCGCGTAAGTTTGTACTGATTCTTCATCTGCCGCTCGGTTTCTTCCATTTGAACGAGGGCGTTGTATTGGCTCTGAATTGAGGCTGATGCTTCCATGACCAGTGATTGAATCACCTGAACTGCCTGCGACTGCCGCTGGAGAATGACATTGAACTGCGTCTGGAGCTCGCTTCTGAAGATTAAATATTGTTGGAATTGTTCAAGGGCATTATATTGTAAGTGCGCGATCAGACGTGTGCTTTAGAGAACGATACTTATTTCAGGATTACAATTGGAAAGAAAAATTGAACGATGTAAGAAACAAGATGTACATTTATAGATCAGACTGTCAAATAAGGATTTATTAGGTGCTCGACAATACCTGGGAGTGTACTCGTTGTTGTCGAGGGCCTCGAGGAGTCTTCGATCGGCGGGACTGACGAGGTCCTCTAGCTCATCGATGTACAGTGGATAGTCGGCACGGGCACAGGACACGGCAGCCAGAAGAAGGAGGACGACAGGGAGCATTTCTATTGCAGGCAGCCACCAAGATGTGGCCGAGTTCGATCCTCGCTCTATAAATACGCCGAGACTGTTTGCACGACGGTCTATAACTTCTCCGCATTTTGTGACGGAACGGGGTGATGGCAGTGGAGATCGGTGAAAGGCCACGAATTATTAGAATCGGGCCACAGCCATGACAACTCTGTCTAACTGTCTGGGGGCAGCGTTTAGTGTTACGTCTCTGCCATGGAACGAAGTGAGAGGGTGCAGAATGATCAAACAGTGACGGTGAAGGGACAGGCAGGTGTAACTGAAATGTCAACAGATCCCGAACTTACGAACTCGTGTAGACGGTTCTAAACTGAGCCTTTCGTCCGTGAACCATGACTAATATTGTGATCGTCGTGCGCCACCGCCCAATAGCATGACCGATTTGGCCCGAAGGATCCCTTGGCACGAAGAGCCCGGTCTCACAGTTGGTTTGTACCGGCACGACAATTATTATCGTGCCCCATCGTTATGGTAAATGTATTATTTGTTCAGGTCTGTTATTGTGTATCTGTCGCAGCCTGGCACTGACCCATCTCTCCCTCGGCACCCAAGTGGCACCATCTGACCCTGTTGTCTGTCCGGAACCCATAGCATTCTAATTCCCACACCACGAGCACGCGCAGTTCGTCATTGGTTTTCCGGGGGCCAGAATTATTCAGAGGACTTCGAGTGCTCTACTATAATCAATCTTTTGCGCGATCCAAATCACTTATTCACACTGCATCGAGTGATCGTCCCATGCAATCGGCAACTTTACATCACGTTACTGGGTTTATATCGTCATAATTTCGAGTGATCCCCCATTTGTAGCGACGACCGTTATCGACCTTTCCTTGTTCTTACAGTGTGAACCGCTCAGATGAGCAAGGCGCAGGCCACCAAAAAAGTACTCGGCGTCCGCGGTCCTCAAGCCCCAAGGGGCAATTTCCCGCTCGCACCTCGCCCACTCGCCAATCACCGCGGTTGCTTGGTGAAGCAGAGTAAAGGGCATTGCGAAATACACACTACAGAAATGATCCTGTGAAGTATGATTTCGCTGACTGAATCGTGCAGCAGATGGTAAGGGCGGGGTGCGACACAAACGCGCCGGGTTGGCAGAGTGAGGAGAAGTTGGAGGGAGAGACGCAGAGACGCAGAGACCGCCTCCCCCCTCTACCCCACTTCCTTTCTCTCTCTCAATAGGGGGTTGCTAGATGACAACGATAATGTCAAGAACTCATGAGGACGGGAGACTGATCGTTTCTTTCCCTCCTGCTACCGTAACCTTCACTTTCGCTAAACTCATGTGCTCATGTTTCCTACACTTATTAATGCCGCTTTATCCATCGAGTGATCGTCCATTTCAACAGAAACAGCTCGTGCAACACTCCCCCAACATTTTGCCGAACGTTTGCTGCATTTTATGGGCTTTTTTCTGCAGCTCACAATGCGATTCCAATAACTCGTACTGTAAGTTGTTGTGAAGTTTGAACGCAGTTTACGATATTCAATGTTAGGCGATTCTGACGTGTATTGCTCTGAATTTGCTTCAAAATTTGTGGGCTTTGCGCTGTACTAGGTTGATAGGATCAGTATGAATTTGCACTTTACGGATTGTACCAATGTACGTATCGTTATGGAGGGTGGGCGGGGTAGAGGGGGTCGCGGAGGAAGAGGAAGATGGAGGTCGATCTCGAGATCGGCTCGACGAGCCGAGTCGTGGCGCACAAGGAACGAGCAGATGTAAGCGTTGTTTTGTTTCCAAGATGATGGTATGATGTAGCGGACGAGCCAGCTCCCTGTTGCGATCTCACGGCCTCAGTGTGGAAGCAACACGTCCTGAAGAAATGGGCCGCTTTCCACACCAACCAGCCAACGTCATGCTCGAAGTTCGTAATTACAGCCTATTTAATCTATTCAGACTCGTTAGATGTTTTTTATGCAATTTGTCCTATTCAGTGGCTGGTATCTGGGGACTCCACGCCGCTTGCACGGTCAGGTGGCGACGCACACGATGTGAGTAATGCTTGGGAACGTATTTGTTATTTGTAGAAACTACCCCCACGTGCGTTAGATCACTTGCACTATTCAGCTATGGAGATCGGGGAGTGAAGCCACACCGCATGCAAGGCCTGGTGAAAGCGTGCACGTAGTGAGTATTTGCTGACAACTTATTAGATTTACCGACACTGACTCATGAATACTCTAGTATCATTATTCTAGAGCGGGGGTCGAAGCGAAGAATGGAGGCCGCTCTCGAGATCGGCTCGACGAGCCGAGTTGTGGCGCACCAGGAACGAGCAGAGGTAAGCATTGTTTTGAGCCTGTGATTATGGTATGATGTAGCGAAAGAGACCGGTCTCCGCTGCGATCTCACTGCATCGGTGTGGAGTCACCACTTACAATTAAAGAAATTTGCTCCATTTCGAGTTCGGCTCCACGATCCGAGTCATGTCGCATCAGAAACGAGCAGAGGTAAGCGTTGGTTTATTTTTGTGATCAAGGTATGATATAGCGAACGAGACCGGTCTTCGTTGCGGTACCACCTGTTCGGTGCAGAATCACCACGTCCTGAAGAAATGAGCCGCCCACGCCTGCCAGGCAACACCATGCTCGATGTTCGTTATTACAGCCAATTAAATTTATTCAGACTTGTTAGATAATGTTTATACAATTTGTTCTGTTCAGTGGCCGGTATCTGGAGACGCCACGCCGCTTTTACGGTCGGGTGGTGACACACACGATGTGAGTTCTTCTTTGTTGCCTATTTTTTATTGGTAGAAACTAGCCCACGTGCGTTATATCACGTACTATTCAGCAATCGAAATCGGGGAGTGAAGCCACGTCGCATGTAAAGCCTGGTGAAGGCGTGCACCAAGTGAGTAGTTCTTTACAACCTATTTGATTTTTCGAAACTGATTCGGCAATACTTCAGTAAAATTGTTCTTTTCAGAAGTCGAGATCAGGGAACGAAGCTACGCCGATTGAATCGTCGAACGAGGGAGTACACGAAGTGAGAATTTACCATTTCAAAATAATCTTGTGTGTCGGCTAAAACTTTGTTTTCCAATTAGTGCGCTTCATATCTCAGAATGTCCATCACTTTCTCGAAATGTTTCCCTGTATTTCACAACTTGTAAGTAAAATATAGGCACTGCCTCCGCAATCCAATCGCCCACACGACGCTGCCCAGTCGAATGCGATTCCGTTGCCTGTGTGCCCGAAGGTCCCGAAGGTCGAAGTCGACTCCGAGCCCGACAGCAGGCTCTGTCTTTATTTCATTGTGCGAGGTCGAGCGCAGCGGCACGCTGATGCAGTGGTCGCTGCCATTCGCCAGCAAGTCAACCTTCGGTTCGAAACCAAAATTATTTTTGAAAAGATATGTGCGTACATACATTCATACGCGAAAAGATAAAATATTCGAAAATTGAGAGTAATTAAAAATTGATATTTATTTTCAGGACGACTCGTCGTCGCCCATATTCGCCTAATGAGTACATTATCTTCTTCAAGACTACCGAGGTACGTCATCTCGGAAGGGTAATATTTAACTACGAAATGATTGCAAGGAGGCCAGCTTCTTCTTCAAAGCCGTCAACCAAGTCGCTTCGTCGATGGAGGCTTCCGTTGACCAGGCTCTGCTCGGTTTGTCTCATCTCTTTTTTCAGTATTGTCCGTCATGGAAAATTTAGTGGCTTCTTGCACAGTGCTCACGAATAGGTAGGGTGCTATGGAAAGCTATTTGTGAAAATAACAAGAAGGGTTGCATTCGGCCATGAAAAGATTGGGGGGGTTGCATTTTCCCCTGATGAGGGATGTATTTTCTGCTTGTAGTTAACGCATTCGCCGGCCAGAGTGTCGATGAGGCGGAGGCAGCATCTCGAGGCCATCCCGTGCTGTTAATCACGAATCTTGAATCAACTATAGAACGTATGTACTTCGGTTTATTTCCCCTCCCAAGTAAAATATTCCAAGAGACAACGTAAAACAAGAGGCGCAGAATTTTTTGAGTCTTCTTCGATAGTTTTACGAGAACATGTGTTATGCAATGCATTGCAGGTGTACATCTTCGCAGTGTCTACAGCCCATTTGAAGGAGAGTTGCTGTTTCTCAATCCCGTATGTCCTTATTCCCCCTATGTAGAAATAACGGGCTGTCTTTTCAGGTTACGGGTGGTGCGTCAGTGAGATTTCCCAGCATCAGAAAGTGAGCAAGAATGCGATTGGGACGGTTTTCAATCGAAGATTTATGGTCTATTTTGGTCAGAGTCAAGAGGCAAAAAATAGAAATGAGATAATACATACCGAGATCGTTATTTTCAGGGCGGCCGAAGCTGGAGTTGCCGTTTCCGCCGTGGGTAAGGGCGCTATCGCCGTTTCGTGGGCAGCTACTCTCCCTCCTGTGTACACTTTTGCCGACTTTTTCGCAACACCTCCGTTTCCATTCCAAACGTCAATTTCGCTGTAGTTGTTGAATTTTTGTAATAACATTTGAATAAAACCTCCCTGAATTTTGATTATCTAATTGTCGATTAAAATCGTGTAATTATGACGATTAAAATCGTGTAATTCTTGTAGTTATAATTTGTTTGTTGTATTTTTGAAGTGTGATATTCGTGTATCTATGAGGTGTTTGTGGAAGCGGTGTAGATAAAGATGGTGGAAGAAGGAACCTTATTATCACAAAAAAACTGGATTGAAAACATGAAAAATGACATCAATGGAAAGGTATCCTCATACAAACAACCGAAAGGGGAATTGTACAGAATCGCTCTAAAAAAACTCATGGCGAGTAATAACAACGTGATCACAGGAAGGAATTGGAAAGTGAGCGGGTACAGCAGTCCTGGAGCGGTGGTACCTGTATCCTCTAGCGGTAGGGGTCGGGCTTGATAGGTCGAGCAACGGGGACTGAGCGGGTGGCCGATACACGGGCAGCGGCCGACCTTGATCTCAGGCTGCTTCTCGACCTGAAGCCGATCATCGTGGGTGAGCGGGCCTGGACAACAAGGGACAATACCAGTGCAAAATGGAACTTTCGATGTTTAGCAATTTGTAAGGTTCCCTAACCCGCTCGCAAAATGATTCTATGTACCGATAGCTTTTCTATCTCGACCTTCGTAGATTGCCGTGCGAATCCATAAAATTTTAGCTATCCCATCCCCCTGAAATATAGAGTCTTCCAACGACAGCCAATGTAGCACCGAAATTTCTGAATTTTTTTTCTGCTCACTAACTTCATACCCAGTAAAAAAATTAAGAGACGCACCACGGCTTCACGTAAGGCGGAATCGTGGGTTCTTCCTCTTCTTCTTCATCGTTGCCTTCCTTCTAAACGGAAAGTTGTCGTTTTACCCCTCATCCTCACCCTTTTTCTGCTCAAATGCGGAAATGAACTAACCTTCTGGCACTTCTCTCGGCAGATGCGGCACATTTCCTTCCTCAATTGCTCGATCTGCAGCTGCGCCTCTTTTGCCTTGGCTTCCAGTTCCTTCTTCTCGCGCAACGATTTGGTAGAAGTCCTGCATCGTTCAATTCAATGTTTGTAAAATCGATAATTCTTTACCAACCCGTAATGTTTCCGAAACGAAAACTTACATTGCGAAATATACTTTCAAAGCGCCTGATCAGGTGCAACTATTCAAGAAATAGTTTATTATTTATAGAAAGCAAACCGATTTCGGCGTAATCCGTTCTTGACCGAATCATCCGAGATCGTCAACTGCATCGTCGAGAGCTGCAGAGATCTCAATAATCAAAGCCAATCAATATAAAGAGTTCGATCAATGGCTAAAGACTGCGACCTTATGAAGCGTGAAAACATTTAGATTTCATGGGCCAAGGAAAAGAACAACCTGCAGTGCATGCTGCGACTCCAGATAATTGATTCTTTCGGCGTGCATGACTGCAGCATTGTCTTCCTTCCTTCTCGATTCCTCTGAAGTGAACAGATATTCGGGAAACGATTAATTGCGAACCCTTCATTTCGTCGATTCTGCACCGCAGCGCAACAATCGTCTTGTAGTCCTTGGCCGCCAGCAGCGTAATAAACGATCAATGTGTATGTTATAGGGCCCGAAAGGGTTCTCAAGATCCGGCTTTACTACGTTTAGCGATCCATCTTTTGTTAAAACTTTCTTGATAAAAAAATCCCGGTAAACCGACGTTTTGCTAAACATAGTAATGCAGGAATTCTGTATCTTTCCAGGTCCCTTTAACAAGGACAAACCTGCTGATTGCCTGCTGATTGTAAGGACAAACCTGCTGATTGCGGGAGGCCAGATCGTGTTCGAGACGGGCCCTCTACTCCTCGAGCTTGTGACTTCGTCCTCGCTCCTTCTCCACTTCCCTTGTCGCCACTGCCAACTTCTCTGCCCAATCGTCTGCTTCCCTCAGCAGCGTCTCGATAGCGGCCGTATCCTGCAATAACCATTACAACAGTGAACGTAACAGCAGCGGTGTTCGAGTGGTTAAGGAGATTGACTCGAAATCAATTGGGCTCTGCCCGCGTAGGTTCAAATCCTGCCCGCTGCGAATCTTTTTGTCTATTAACTGATTTTTGAGACTGAAATAAATGAAACAAAACAAACATTAGCCGTTTCCTCGGGCTTCGGGGTCCGCATCTGGAAGTCGGGGTTGGGCATTACTTCGTGGATGCCGGTCTCGATGTCAAATAAAGCAGGCCGATTCTGAACAGCGTCGCATCTCCCCCCGTGCTCGTGGTCGAATCGTACAAATGGCCAACCCCGTCGTTTCCCTCCTCCATCGGGATGGGACTGAATGTAGTGGAGTGCCCGTCGTGGGTAGGCGGGAATCGAGTCCTCCTTCTCCCCTTCTCGGCTTCTTTGGGCGTCATAAAACACGATGGTGGGTAGTCCTGTAAAGTTAGAATGGCAGTCGAATTGGGCGAGTGGAAAATAACGTACGGCGGCTCCTCCGGGGCTCGAGGTCGTCATCTGGGAGAAGTAGCTGCGACGGGCGGCATTCTGCCGTTCGAGAGCGGCCGTTTTCTCCTTCCACCTTCCTCGCTCCTCCTCCATCGCCGTGCGCTCCTCGCGTGCCTCAAAATATTTTATCGGTTCAAGGATCGAATCGTGCACCAACGAAACTTTAATAGAAGGCAAACCAGTGCATAGTATGGTACCAGGCCAACCTTCTCCCGCTCGCTCTCCAGTTGTTGTCCCAGTCTTCGGATCTCTTCAGTGTAGGCGACGACGTCGTCTCCAGCGAGATCCTCGTTGATCTTCACCGTATTCGTGACCCTTCTGACGGCCTTGGCGAACTGGAGCGTCGACATCGATTCCGCATAATTCCTGCAACAGTTGAACATTTTAAAAAAAATTCTTCCGATACGATAGATAATGCTGAACGAGAGACGCAGACGGCAAACATAAAATCAATGTTTCTAGTTTTGCACAGGGGTTAATGAGAGATGTTCAAATACGGTTGATGAGGGAAATGGAGTACCTGAAGTCGGGATGGACGTTGATCAGAACGGCGGTCCTCGAGTTACCGCCGAGCGAGTCCTTCAGCAGGTGGGTCAGAGTTGAATCTCTTCAAAGATATTCGTCTCCATTTTATATTGTTCCATCATCCACGCTAAAGTATCACTTATGAATCAATGTTTACAACTGACCGCAAACTTCTGACTATCTTACAGTACGCCAAACATCCAATCGCACACTGAACTGTCGATGTGACTTTCAGTGATCTCTATTCCATGACCTCATTTCGGAATCACTTTGACTACTCCTACGTAGTTCCAGATCCCCGGGTTCATTCTCCCTGTCCAGCAGAACCTTTGACGTATGTGACAATTACGACGCCTTAATTGGAGATTCTTTGACAACCAGTTCTTCATTAAGGTTCGTGGTAAATATTATCGACATGGCAAACCTATTATAAGTGGCAGGAAGGGAAACAAAAACAAGAAGCGAAATAAAAAAAATAAATAAGCGATAAAAAGACTACGATCTAAAATTGGTCACCGAATTATAAACTTCAAATAGATTTCAAAAACAAAACAACACGAGATGAACATAATAAAATACCGTGTTTAGGCAATAACACCACGAATTATAAACCGGTCAACGATCGTTAGCGATCAAACTTTTCACAGGATTATAATTTACAGCGCGATGTAAACGATATATTTAAAATGAGTAGAAAATTAGATTTAATGGATTGCGTAAAGTTCATCCAATCCTTTCAAGAATTGCACATGGGGCAAATGAACAAATGCTCTAAAATAGGCAAGAAAAAATTGGTGTAAGACTCGCCGTAACAACCTCACTAGTCGAAGGTGGCATTGGGGTCGTTGCGGAGCGTGGCGTCACTGTCTCCATCCCCGTCTCTATCCTTCTCCTCCAATCGAAGGGTTTCGAGAGATGCGCGATCCTCGTCATCCAGCTGCAAGGGATACCGGAGAAATAGAGCTTCCATTTTTAATGTTGAGATTCCAAAACTCTCAAATGTTTAGGTGCGAAAATGCACATGAGGAGCTGAATCCTAGAATGAATGAAATACTGAAAAATCGCCCGAAGTCCGTAGTTTTAAGACAGAAATTTTCTACCGATCGACCACTCCTCCTATAGCCGAGGAACAGCCCACCTCAGAATCGGCTCAAAATTGGTGTGGTGATTCCTTGGGGGGTCCAAAGTACGAAAAGGGGTAAAAAAAATTTTGGAAA
>JACMIG010002045.1:0-16793 GCA_014805385.1 Levipalatum texanum | reverse complement strand
GATTGGTCTGAAAAATTTTTTTAAAAAAATTTTTCAGACCAATCCCGTGGTGCAGTGCCTCCTTGTGGGAAGTCCTTCAAGGAAGGGCAGTCCACTTGATGAAGCGCGACCCAGTGAGTCTTATGCTTCAAACCTTCTCGTTACAACTCCCGAAAAAAATCGCCTTCTGAGGATACTGACGTTTTTTCGCCCTTCTTATTTGTTGTCGTCAATGATTCAGTTTATGACTGGTAGGATTCATTTTCTTCACAATACAGATGCATGCAAAGCCGGGTGGAGACGCTCCAGCGAAGGAGGAAGTTCGCCTCGGGAAAAGGCAACGTCGAACAGAAAGGCTCACTGCTCGAGGTCGTTCACTGCATAAAAAAGGTTCAGCCAAATGCGTATCCAAACTCAAATTGTTTTTTCAGATGCCAGCCTACGTGACCATTCCAACGACTCGTGAAGGGGACTAGGAATCGAAACACGAACTGGACTGGCATCGACATCAAATACAAAGGTGAGCATGAAAATTTAAATTTTGAAGTCTCGAACTTGTCAAAGCCTTACTAAACATTTCCGATTTGTTGTCTCTTTAATTAGCTTAACAATTTTTATCAATCTCGTAAATTTCGATGACATTATTCTTTTTGTGACTAAGCAACACGTGAGAACTTTTCGTCTTGTCGAAGTCCAAATAGAAAAAAACCATGAAATAATTTCAGCAACCTGCTGTCCATTGGCAGATTGAAGACTGAGCGCCCCGGATGCCAGCAACACCGTGATTTTTGTAATTGATTTCCATGATCGATAATAAAAAATGTTGTTTGCTCTCATGAGATTTTCATGCGCCCATCGATTGGTCGAAAGGTTCCTAACAGCTATTTATTCCACTGAATATTGTCACTCGTATCGCTGAGCTCTCCCTTCTTTCCCGCATGGACTCCTGACATGTTGCCAAGTGTAATAGTACCTGGATCGCTCGTGTGAAGAAGTTCGCCAGTGTCTCCACCTCCCTCCTACCTTTCTTCCCCCTCATCCTCCGGCCAATGCTGTAAAACAGCCTCCGTGCTGTAAAATGAGACGTGTCTTCGGAGGAAAAGTACTTATAGCCCCCTTCTCTCCTATCCTTCTCGTCTTCTTCACGTCTGATAAGAGCTCACTTCCACATCCCGGGGCTGATATTGTTATCAATCTAGTAGTGTCCATAATGTACGGTGAATCTGAATTATACTTTTACATTTATGTGTCAGGACCAATGAGGAAACTTCTGGCGATCGCCCGTAGCTTCAATACGATCAGTCGCCAATGACCCCGGGTTGCGCAATAAGAAAGCAGTTAGGAGCAATTTGCTAGAGACCGTTTGAACCGTTTGTACGACCGTTTGAACCGTTTGTTCTTTCCTTCTTCTTCCTTAAAGAAGGTCTGGCAGCAACTTTTTGGCACGGTGCCAGTCTTAATGAGAGTGCATTCGCACCTATGTCGAGGAATACAATTCGGATACCTCGACATAGGTGCGAACACACTCTCATTAAGACTGGAACCGTGCCAAAAAGTTGCTGCCAGACCTTCTTTAAGTATCGGAGTATGGCACATTCCGAACAACAACATCTCCGTACGGGGAAATTGCCTTGAATCTTTCAAAAGATGGGAATTCACAAAGGGTTGCACAGCACACTCACTATCATTGTCTCGTCTTGTTCACTACGCGTCGCTTCTCGCTCAACCCTCCCCCCTCACAATCAGTCTCCCTCCCACTATTACTGCCGGGTCACGACGCTTTCGCCCCTGATTTCGCCCAGTTCCAAAATTGTTCTTTAACGACTTTATATTCCATCATCACAGCGCGCCTGTCGAGTTTATTTTCAAAGCCCCTACAGTTTCCATTTTAGAAGTCGTCCTAAACACGACACTTACCCACAAGATGAAGGAACGAAATTAGCAGCAATTGTAGCAGAGCTCCGACTTCCGAAACACCATCGAGGTTCGAAACCATCATGTTGTTCTCTCATATTCAAATGAAACAAACACGGCTTTTTTATGATATCGATGTCCGAAGTCAATACAGGGATCCCAGGTCAATACATGGGTCCCATATTATTTTGCTAACCAATTTCTCAGTAAATGTGGTGAAGAGGTATGAGGCGGATGTTGGAGAACAAGTGTCGGGGGCTCGATCCCCTTGAGCGGCAAATCGTTTGCCTCTTTTAGCTCAGAGCCTATGTGTCATATTAAACGATGTAAAAGTAGTGTAATCAGGGATGGGTTCGTGGTGCATTCGCAGCTAAACGAAGACTAATCCATTTCAGCAGGATAAGTCGGTCAGTAACGACTTCGGTGTCGGCTTCGACTACGGAAGTATTATGATGTATCCATACACAAGTAAGAAGGGGATGGAAGGCCTGAAAAATGCAAAGAGAATGACATAAGAGTGGAGACAAAATGGAATGAATGATAAACGGGATCAGGGATGGGTGAGAGGTGCATTTGCAGCTGCCGGGGCACCATCCTACGGTCTGATGACCCTCGAGCCTCTCGATCCCACCATCATTAACACTATGGGACAGAGGGAAAGGGCCTTTCCGACATCAAGAAACTCAACTTCCTCGACGAGTGCAATGCCAGTGAGTGAATGAATTTTGGATACGACGGAGATGAACTCAGAGAGGTGCGGAAACTCCTCCTTACAGTGCTTCAATGACGGGATAATCAACAGCCGAACATGCGATTCGTGCATTTGTGCATATCCGGTATAGTAATTTTGATCAATATCGTGAAACTCGATTTCATTATAAATTTTGTGACCATGCAAGACGGGAGAACTTTTAGTCCGACGTCCAAATAGTAGAAAACCAGTTAAATAATTTCAGGAACCTGCTTTCCATTGGCAGATTGAAGACTGAGCGCCCCGGAAGCCAGCAACACCGTGATTTTTGTAAATGATTTCCATAAACGATAATAAAAAATGTTGTTTGTTCTCATGAGATTTTCATGCCCCTACAATTAGTCCAAAGGTTCCTAATAGCTTCATCCTGCGTCCATCCTTCCGCTCCTTCATCCTGAACACCACTCTCCTTCTATTTTAACTTATCCTGCTCCTACTCCTTGCTCCGGGAACGAACTGCTTTCCTGACCATGATAATTTAAGACACCTCCGCTTCCATATTAATCGTTCACCGCGCTGATGTCAGAAAGGCAGGCCCCTCACAGTGGAGGCCTCAGTCGTTCGTTCTGCTCCCCTCTTTTCCTTAGCTTTCCTCGCTTGGCACATGGAGTTCGTGATGGAAAAAATCCATCCCCGATATTATGACAATTCGGTTTTTTTTTATGACAGTTAAACCGTTCTAAATTCGCGTTCCTTCCGACCTGCTCTCTCACCATTGAAAATAGAGTTTCTCGTAATCTGACTGCTGGAAAGAGTTTCGCGCTTAGGTGCGAACTGAAGATAGCTTTAGAACTGTAACAATATTTGGGCCGTCATGGAACCCCCAACGTTCTGGTTTTTTTTTTGAAAGGCAACCACGCGGGAGGACGTACTTGGGCTATTTCTTAGACTGAATATTGCCACTGGAATCGCTGAGCTTTCTCCCTTCTTCCCCATGGACTCCAGATAAGCTGCGAAGCGTGATAGTTGCTGGATCGCTCATCTGAAGAAGTTCATCAGTGACTCCCCCTCTCTCCCTCCTTTCCTTCCCCCTCAGCCTTCCTCCAATGCTGTAAAATGAGACGTGTCTTCGGAGGAATGGTACTAATCACCCCCTCACTTCCACATCCCAGGACTGATGTTGTTATCAATCTAGTGGTGTCCATAATGTACATAAACTGAATTGTACTTTTTCATTTACATGTCAGGACCAATGAGGAAACTGGCCAATGATCGCGGGTTGTGCGAAAGGTAAGCTTGGGAGTCGGCAAACTTTCTAACTCTAGCCACTCGCAACTCACTAACTCCAGCCACTCGGCAATTGATCTGGTGGACTCACGCGCCTCTGCTCTGCTGCTCTAATTCTCTCTGCAAAGCACTCGCCATATCACTCTCTCGTTTTGTTCACTACGCGGCCCCTCTCGCTCGACCCTTCCCCCTCAGTCTTCCTCCCACTATTACTGCAGGGTCACGACCCTTTCGTCCCTGATTTCGCCCAGTTCCAATATTTTTCGTTGACGGCTCGATGTTTCATCATCACAGTGCACCTATCGAGATTGCTTTCAAAGTCTCAACAGTTTCCATTTCAGAAGTCGTCCTAAACACGACACTTATCCGCAAGATGAAGGAACGAAGTTAGCAGCAATTGGAGCAGAGCTCCGAATCCAGGAGCTCAAGACCTGTGAGTGGGAGGCAAGACAGGAGCCGATGTCAACAACCCGAAGAAGAACTCCAACGTCGAGAGGGAGCAGCGGAAGCGCCCGAGGACCTGGAATCAGGAGCGTACCCGAACGGAGCACCGACGGAAGCCGCCCCGACCAGTAGTGACGTCATGACCATCTCCGTCATGGGACTCCCCACAACGGAAGCCGAAGCCCCATTCACCAAGTCACTACCACCGAGGTACGAAGCAATTACATATGTTCTTTCATATTCAAATGAAGGATTGTGGTGTAGAGGTATACGGCGGAGGTTGGATTACGAGAGTCGTGGGTTCGATCACCTTGGGTGGCAAATATGTTACCTCTTTTTGCTCGGGATCCACGTGTCAGATTAAAAGTGGTGAATGAGGTGTAGAGGTATAACGCGGAGGTTGGAGTTCGAATGTCGGGGGTTCGTTCGTTCAGTGGCTTCTCGATGACCTTCCGAATTGTCGGGGTTATAAACAACTCCGCTTGTGTTGCTGCCATCATTTTCACTAGATTCCCTCCCGCCGTCGACCGCATGACCCTGCCCACCACCTGCCGCTAGACCATGACACCCTTTATCATTCTTATTGCTACATACCCTCCGAGGTGGTGAACTTCTGAAAATGAAATTTTTAAAGCAACTATGGGAAGAGCATTTCCGAAACGCACTCCGTCGGGCTGTTTCAGCTCGGAATCCCAGACGGTGGTAAATGCCGGAACGCGCGAACTACTTCCACGACTACGGCGTCCAAGTCATTATCCTCCCCAGTAAGTTCGCTATCCGCTGTTTTACCACTGTTCTCAGGCGGGGTAGGGAAACATTTATTTACAGAATCACTTTACCTGCTAGGAACTCAAACATGCATGAAAGAGGAAGCAGCTAAAATGGAACAACCACGCGAAGGAATGGAAAATGGAGGCAAGTTTTATTCGGATGTACAAAATATGCGATATTGTTTCAGAACGGGCCGGAGAAGGTTGTAAATTTGAAGAAAGAAGAATTCAGCGACTTTAGTCGCCGACAACACCGTAATATTTGTTAATATTCCATAGATAAATTGTATTGATATTATATAATAACAGCCACACGAGTTGGGGATTCGTACATATATTCGTGATCAATTCATAATGCTTCTTGGAATTAACACACCGTTTGGCTGAGGAAATGTGGGGGAAGGAAACAGAGACAGATCATGGATTGACCATTTGTTCTCTTGGTTCATCTACATTCCTCTTTTTCAGGTATCAGTCGAACATTCCTCGTTTTCGCACAATTCTGTCTTTTGCAGCTGATTCACCTTTGTCCTCTTACTCTATCTACTCTGCCTTCTCCCCAATTCATGGACGACTGTTTTATCTTCCCATACCCCGAGTCTTCCCTCATCTTGGTATAGTCGGATCGTTCCGGATGATTTCGCTCATCACCTCCTGGCAAAATGCTCCCATTCCTCCCTCGATAGGTGAAAACTGCAATTCTGCATGTAATTTATTATAGCGATGCGCATGTTGTCTGAAACTTTAATTCCTCCGACAATAAGTGGACAGGGAAAATAAGAGTATTCGGCTCTATTATACTTTAAGTGTCCTTTCAACTTTTAGGTGTCCTTTCATCTTTTAGGTGAATCGGCGCGAGATCAGAGCTTTTCAGAACCGAACAGCTACAAACGGCGGTTTAGAGTCACACTTTCCAAGGCTCGTTTGGGAGCTACAAAATACCCCCTTCATCAGTTGCATCGTCCACTCAACCCCCGGGCGTTCATCGTCCTTTTCCAGCGTAGGCTTTTACAACCGCCAAAAGCCTCCTCGATGCGGCACATAATGTCTCTGACGTTTATGGCCCCGCAGGCGTCTATTACCATTTATTATATCCCTTTACAAGAACTTTGCAGTATAAAAGGTAGAGGACAAGAAAGGCAACCCCACCCGCAATATCGCATGCCTTCAAATATTCTGCTGTATTTATCATCTCTCTCTCTTCATTTTCTTTCTGTGTTGAGAGATCATTGCTGGATTCTCCTCCCCAAGGTTCAGAAGAAATTCCCGAGTGATTTGCCTTCTCTCCCTGTTTTCCTTCCCCGTGATGAATGCTATAGAATGAAACGTGTACTAAGGGGGATAGTGCTACGCGGCCCTCTCCTATCTATATCGTCTCCATAAAGGTTGTTCAGAGCTCATTTCTTCTCATCGAGAGCTTTCCCTGTAATTGTCTGTCCTCCTCCTGCAAAGCGACTGTTAGAGTCGTTGCTTCCCCTCGCAATTAACAATGTCGTTAAAGTAGAACCATTGAATCACTGAACCGGCCTATTCTTCATGCAATTCCCTGCCCAGTCGCTTTTTTCCGTTGAATCCGTTGATGCGTGGTCGTTTTCATTTGTCCAATCTATTTTTCAAGGGATCGTACACACCCCACCGGTTACTTTATCATGGAATGATTTGAAAATTCTCCCACGGGAGATACGCGTATTCTTTCACTAACAAAGGTGAGGAAGAGTTTTGCATTTTGATTTAATAGTTATCTATGGAGCGGATATGTTAGATTGATAAAAATATTATTAACAAGAACGTTAGTTTGATTAAATAAATGTTTGTGTTGCCGACAGTGACATTTGCAGGCATCTTCGAAGAATGCCTTGATCAGGAAGTGGACATTCGCAGCAATACCGACATTGAACAGAACGACACTGACCACGTGAATCGGAGGGTGGCATCCTCTACTCCTCTGTCGACGAGGGCTGCATCTTCGGTCTCTGCACCATCCTATACTTCCTCCACTAGTTCACAAATATGACGAAATAACAAAGTGTTGCTTATTTTGCAAGTCTTTTTTTCTCGCTCTCATTTATTCCCTCCGAGCCATAATTTTTAATAAACACTGTTCTCCTGTTACGAGTAGATCTATGTGCTTTCCTTCTCTGTCCAATTGTTTGGATGGCCTCCACCGAAGTTTCCCTCTTGTGATGTCTCATTAGCGGCAAAGCCTCACATTCTCACTTGAATCATCGCCTCCAGGATAGTGCAGAGAGAGCCACTTCTGTCGGCGGTTCTCAGCAACACATGAAGCAGAATGAGTGGTATGACGGGAAGACTAGCGGTTGACACTTCAGTGTGCGCCTCTGTAAAGAAGAAAGTGCTAGTCCGGGATTGAAGGGAATCTTGAGCGCTTTCCCACACTCACCACCGCTTTCCTCGTTCTCGGCGACGACTGAATCACATCGAATAAGACTGGATGCAACCGTTCGTAGAATATCGCATGATTTCTCTTTTTCATCAAGTTGTGATGGCAGGGAAGCAACCTGCATCTATATAAAATGAGCTGCGAAACGCTCAACTGCTATTTGTTTGAGAACGCGATCACGTCTATTAGCACTTCATTAGGCGAATCAATAGAAAACAAGAGCCACAGAATTGTTTAAACCACGGAGTCAGCGTTGCCTGTTTAAAATAAATATTTCTTTCCGGTCGTTGAGAGTGTCCTGGAAATGTTTGATTTGCCAAGGAAATCTGGGCCTCCAAACGAAAGAAGAATTTGAGACATACGGTTCGTGAAAACTTCTTAAATTCAGACGACCATCGAAAATAAAGGATCAATTTTTAGTCACAGTAATACCTCGTCCGCACAAGTCGTAGAATTCTCCTATGGCGATGTCGAACTTGGCGTTATTTCTGGAAGGGAGAACATCGTTTGAATAATGATCCTTCTCTAACCTTTGCACTGTTCCACCATCATTGTGGAAAACCTCTATTTCTTCTGACGGTGGCCCTGCAGAAAACGGATGAAGTACGACTACTGGATGAGACACTCACGACGATGGTGGCGGCCTGCGAATTCGAGTCGTCCCAGAACTTGCTAAGTCCGAAATCTACTCCCGTTCCACGATGCCTTCATGCTCGAAAAGTTGGACGATTACGATCTGCAGTGAACTTCCCCACTTTATTCACTTCCTATCCTGCTCCCGGCATCCCCCTCCCCCAATCCTCGACTCCCCCCAGCTTCCTCCGCTGTGCCCTCACTTCCCTCATTTCCATTTCTTCACCTTCTCTCCTCCCCTTACCTCCGTTCCATCAATCCCTCCCCCCACCTCCCACTCACATGGACTGAGGAAGACGTCGATGAGCTTGATGATTCCCAGCTTAGGTGGCAGCATTAGTTCGTAATCCGTAATGAAAGGTGTGTACGGTGCCTACTACACTGACTCACTTTAACTACGGCGAATTTGCTGAAGCGAGAAAAGTTCTACATCTTGAGTCGTTTGTTGTGGGATGTATACGATCCCATCTGAAGCAAGTTCATTTTCGCAACACGACAGATGGAAGTAAGAGTGACTATAGCGGGATGGAAGAAGAGTCAAGAGAGATGGCCACTCTTGTTCTTATCACTGCCGTCGCTCTACATTTATGAAATCGATGACGTCTCGCGGACAGAGAGCATTTCAGAAGGAGGGGGAATGCTTCCCATCCCTTATCGGGCAGCGAATATACTCACTGCTCCCCTCGGCTAGATTCACACTACTATCAATGGAATACGGACTTTGCGCATGCGGGAAAGGGGGAGGGGCATCAGTCTTCCATCGGTAAGCAAAGAGCCGCTTGATAATGAAGATCGGCCACACCGAAAAATGAATCTGCTTTCCTGAGTGGGGCAACTGGCAACTGGTGGACGAATGATTCTCATACATAAATTCGCCTGGTATCATTCACCTGTTCGTCCCGCAAAAGGAATGTGATGAATTCTCTGAAAGAGCTCTTGTCTTCAGATGTCAATTACTCCCAATGAAGATAGGGAAAATGGATCTAGCTTATATAGTAAACTTTATTGCATCACAAGCATAGCGGTTTCGAGGAGTGGGAATGTGTGGAAGGGAGAAGAGGCGCATCACTTTTTCCTCTCTTTTACGCTACCGCCCACAGCAAGATCACTCATTTCTGGCATTTTTGGTAGAATAAATTCTACAGTATCGCTCAAAAGTATTCGACCACTGGCTCAAACGCTATACTACGGAACCAGAATAGGCTCGCACGACGACAGGAGAACGACATTAATTTGAAGGAATTTCTTTTGACATTCCTATGGCAATTTCGATTTGACATTCCTATGGCAATTTCGTCTTGGTATTCAACTCGAGGAATGTATGCAGGTTCATGATGTTTGTTTAGTTATTTCCAGAGCTTTTGCATCAAGAACTATGCACGTAGTAGAACAATTTCAATAGTCAATGGACACAGGAGCTCATATTATAACTTAGTCAAACACTTGGTTGATATGAGGTTCAACTCAAGGTAGCGTCCGAGAGATTGAGAGAAGAGGGAAAACGAGGAACGAGGGTGCAGCAATTCAGACAGGCGGTAATGAATCAGGGCAATCAAGGACGACACAGACGAAAATTGGTGAGAATCCTATAAAAAGGTTCGAGTCTCCCCTTGAAGACACCATCCTTCTTTAATCACAAGATGCTCCTCTCCTCCCTCGCACTTCTTTCGATTATCCAGTGCTCAATCGCCATCCTAGGATTCGATCAGTCAACTTCGGTCAAGGTGAGAGAGAACATTACGTTGATGTTTGTATTCAACAATGTCTCCGTCGATGGTTGCTTCTCCTTCTCAAATTGTTGCAGATCATTCTCATGTGCAACAATCAGCCGGCAGTCGGGGTCAAAGTCAAGCTGTACGATGACGATTGGGGTGATGATTTCATCCATTATTCCGTATTCGTCATCTTTCAGGCCCGGATTTCGACGATTTGATGGGAGAGACGACCACCGATTTCGAGGGACGATTCCACGTCTCGGGATACACGGATGAATTTTTGACAATCGACCCCAAGATCAACATCTACCACGATTGCAATGACGGCAATACGGTATGTTCTCAATTCCACGCACCAACCGGAAATGAAAAAGTGCAAACTTAGTGATATTAATGCGTATTTAAAATTAATGAACAGCCAGTTCTTGTAAACTTTAGAAAGATCGTGCATGAATAGTGGATGCATTAGGTATAAACTTTAATAAAATAATCACAATATCTGCCTTGCAGCCCTGCCAACGCCGCATCACCTTCTATATTCCCGACGAGTATGTGTCATCAGGAGAAACGCCCAGCATCACGTTCGACTTCGAAACGCTTCAACTGGCCGCCGAGTTTCCCGGCGAAGAGAGAGACTGTCTGCATTAGGAAGTGATAGAAGGAAACTGAAATAATCTTTAAAAAAACTTTAAACCTGGTAGAGTCATACCTGCTAACATTTTAAATCATCACTGCTATCTCTCTTTATGAGATGATCGAAATGTCTCTAAATTAGTGCCATACAAGTATTATAATAAATGATTCTTTGTATCCGAGTTCAAACTCAATCGTAAATCCACACTTTGAGACGATGCGCAGTGTTCACTTTTATGAGTCCGCCCGGTGAAGGTTCGATCAATTTTCGCCTGGCGGTGGACAACGCCGTTTTGGCTCCGGTGGGCTCGATTGCGTATACCATTATCCTTGTAAACTTTCGCCTCTGCACAAGGTGTCCCCACAATATTCTTAGCTTTGTTCGTCATTTTTTGAATAAAAGTACAACATGTTTCGAGAATTAAAATATATTAGTGCTCAATACGCTGGATCGTTGAATCAGATAGTAGTAATATTTGGAGTCATCCAAGCACTCGTTGGAACTGCCACGACCGCTTTTCTCACCTGGAGAAAGCGATTGAACTAATTTTCAAAGTGCGTTACTTTTATGGTTACAAGAAAGTTAGCAAACATCTGTGTTAAGCCTTCTCTGTAGCCGCGCATAAGAATGATGACTATGAGAGCGTCCGTCGTGGGGTAGAGAGCAGTGACGGAGGAGGCCATGTCGCCTGAAAATACTCATCTCCTATGCCCAATAACCAAAACATAAAACATCAAATAATCACACATTCGCCGTTGTTTTATTCCCACAGTATAGCCAGTTACCTCTACGAATTTCAAAAAAGGAACGTACCGAGAAGTGAAGCATCAATTCCAAATACAGGAATTCCGATGCACATTGCGACCGGGAAATAGCAGAAAACGAAGGGGTCTACTGTCTGAAGTGTCGGGTAAGTACAGCAAGATAGATTTTCATTAAAACCTGAGCGATGAGAACGACGAGAAGATGATGAAGTAGCCGCTTTGTTTGAAGGGAGAATAACAGTGAATTGTCTAGAGCTCGCACGGTCAAGTATCCACAAATCACCATGAATCCAAACGAGGACGTCTGGAATTTGATTTAAAAAACAAAGGAATTTTTCACCTACAATGATCGCAGTGAAGCCAAACATTCCCAAGGTAGGAATCCAATTAAGTTTCCCGTGTGTCTGATAGTTCGGTATTGTTTCTGTTCCATTAGAAAAGACGGCTCTGTTCTACTTTAAGGGTTTTTTTTAGAGAAAATAAGGGTTTTTAGAAAAAATAAGGGTTTTTAGAAAAATAAGGGTTTTTAGAAATTTAAAAGGTGTTTAAAAATTAAAGGGTTTTTAGAACTGTTGTACTGCGGTGGTCCCATACGGGTCCCAGAGGGTATGCAGGTCACGGCGTTCATACCAGAGGTGGTCCCCGAGGTGGTGTAGGTCGCGGAGTTCATACCAGAGGTGGTTCCAAAGGTGGTGTAGGTCACGGCATGCGTACCAGAGGTGGTCCAAGGGTGGTGTACGTCACTACGTTCGTACCAGAAGTGGTTCCAGAGGTGGTTCAAAAGGCGGTGTTGTTCGCGGAGTTCGCATCAATTGTATGTGGTCCCAGGATTGGTGCTTAAGGGTGATGGGTTGCCCACCAAGGACATCTGGGGTCACATCCGAGGATACCTCCCTGACGAACGCAATGTCCTGTGGGACCTTTGGTACGAATTTCGTAACCTACATCACCCTTGGGGCCAGCTCTGGAACGTACGCCGTGATCTACACCACATCTAGTAACGCCTCTGTGACTACCTCTGATATGAACGCAGTGACCTACATACCCTCTGGGACCCGTCGGGGACCACTTCCCCACAACAGTTCTAAAAACCCTTTAATTTTCTAAAAACCCTTTAAATTTTTAAAAACCCTTATTTTTTCTAAAAACCCTTATTTTTACTAAAAACCTTTATTTTCTCTAAAAACCCTTAAAGTAGAACAGAGCCGAAAAGACTTACATGATAATCAGCCATAACTATCGAGTATTCACTAAAGGTTCCTGGATCGCATCCGTATTTCACAAATGCCATGAGCGCAAGCTCCGTGTGCCCCGGTTCGGTAGGATGAAATACTATTACACATAGACAGAGCCTGAAACAACTTTTTAAATTCTGCCTTAAAAAAGTAAATGAATCGAGAGGGGGAAATCACAGTCCATAATGGTATTCTTGGCGAATCCCTGAATCTCTTGATGTCTTAAAACTGACCATGCAATTACGATGGACATTGTGAAAAGGACCAAAATGAGAATAAACCATGACTTCTTGAAAAGTCCAATTTTATTTGGGCTATGTTGAATGTTGCTTTGGCACAGGGAAGTTCTCACAATCGCACAGAAATATAGCGGTAGAGGAAATGAATGTCAATGATCGGAAGAGCCATCGAGAAGATACTGCAGTAAGCGGCAGATGCGTACTGATAATCAAATATGTTCTTTGTTTGAAAATGTAAATGATAATGTGCATACCTTCCACTTCCCCAGCGGACCATCAGTGAATATTGCATAAATATGGTCGTTTAGAAGGATCTTCTGAAATATAATCAATCGAAATTAATATTATTCCAAACACCAACATCCTTCGTGACCTTGTGTCCTGCCAGAGAAATTATGTTGTTACATGCAAAAACAATGGTGAGGTAGCGATAGGTTCCGAGGCTTGTCGAGGAATAGCGAATAACGAGATAAATCAGAAGAGAATTCACCAAAAGTCCACAAGCCTCGGCGAAGTCCTCGACTACGGACGTTACATCCGTAAACCCCATTACTACAAATTATCAATTCAACCAAAGTTATGCAAACAATATGACCGGTGTTATGAAAATATTCTCATAGCCTTTGTCTTGCTCACGTAGACACGTTCAAAACGGAATAGGAAGTACCTCTCTGATTACTGTCATTATCGAAATACAGACCAGACAGGACAAAGTGTACTTGAATAAATTTATATTATCTTGCCCCATCTCCTGCTTAAAGGTACATCCGACACAACACCAGTTCAGTTAGGAGAAAAATAGAACAGTCCCTAGAGTCCATAGACGTGCGTCCCACATGGTCTATGTTTTTCTCACCTCTCCGAGGGGAGACAACCCCGGCTATCCCTTATGGCCCGAGCCGTTTCTCCAGTGGTAACGTGGCAGGAAACGAAGCGTGCAGGGGGCAGAGATAAGAATGGCAATAACAAGTCATTGTGGTTTCAACAGGGGATAGAGATAGAACATCTCATCATTTTCAGGTTAATGCTCCTTCGCAACGGAACATTGATTTTCCACCGCTGCTTTCGCAGTTCGCAGGGGATCGGTCTTGCTGCTTTAGAAGAGAACTGCACTCATCGAGCCTATTCGACGAGGAGGACTCAAAGTACATCGACTTCTTAAAGGACCTCACTCGGTTGTTCCTCAAAAACGACAACAGGTGTGACATGTTCGCGAAGAAGCTCATTAAAAGTGTGACTGGTGTGATAATTTACCCCCAGACAGTACAATACCTCATATTTCAGTTACCCGTTGCTGTGGGTGAGTGCAACAAGGTGGCAAAATATAGCAGAAGGCATGTCAAATGCACGCTATTGAACGGTCACCGGAACAACGATCGACGGCTCTGCGCGTATTTGCTTGGCTCCGCGCGTGGCTGCATACAACGGTGACAACATATTGTCCGGTATTATAGTGATGCGATGGCGACGTGCGAACTACCTTCGCGATAAGCAGCGTAGTGATCTATCTTCTGCGGCAGAAGATTGATCACACGTTGCTTACCGCTAAGGAAGTTCGCGCGTAGCCTCCGCATCATTATAATACCGTAAAATAGTTCCTATTTGCTTTGTAATTTCAATTTCTTGAACATCGATGTTTCAGGAATTCCTATGTGATTGTATTCGTGCCGTACGATGACTTTTGCATGTCGTATGATGATCGCGATGACTTTTGCTCCCAACAAGGTGAGAAGAGGTCGTTGAGCAATGTCAACACTTTACATACAGCAGGTGAACACTTTACATACCGCAGGCCGTACGGGAGATTGACTTCGGATGTAACGACGCTAAATCATTTTGCATAACGACTATCAAATGTCGTTGCCTGTAAATTAACGGCGTGCGATTGATCTCGACATTCACAGCATGAAACGTTGTGAAAAGAACAATCATCGAAGGTGAGGCTGATTCTACCACTTATTCTCTCCCTACAAGCTAGTATTGTGCCGCACCACAGAACTTCGAAATTTCCGTTCCGCTAGCCGAAATTCCGCATCCCATATCTCAGCGCTAATACGGTATCTATGGCTGATTTTTTGCGTACTTCGGTTGGAATCCAGGGATATCTAGCATGCCAAATTTCAGCCTTAAATACCTTTTCTCCTGGAAGATACAAACAGAACTGTCTGCTAACCAGCATAAGTCTTTTAGAAGTTCTGTGGTGCTGCACAATACACACAGAAGTGAATATTTTAATTTTTCAAGACCAAATATAAACGACAAAGGTATGAATTAAGAACGAGAAATAGATGCTGAAAAAAATTCAAAAGTTCAAGCTCATTTGTCGAAAACGGCAAGTTCATATGTTGAAGTTTTGATTACCACGAAATGTCGGCCACGAAAAATAGAGTGGTAGGATTTCCAAAGGGTTTTCATTCAAAATAAGGCTTAGCTACTACAAAACGAATTAGAAAAACACAACAGAAATACTCTCTAGCAATAAACGCTGGATTACATTTGGAACAGCCACACTCAGAAATCAGACCTTTGTTGCAAAACAGCGAAACAGGTGTGAAAATCTGTCAGTGAATAAATGTTTACTAATTTTAAGTTCAAATATGATTATGCACAATCGCTAATGAGGGCAGCTCTACTTCTTCCTCTTCCCTTCAACAACTACCTCCTCCTCCTCCAACTGTTCCTCCGTCACATTCGGTAATTCTTCTCCTTCATTGTTCCTGTTTTCGTGATTCAAGTCTGCTCGTGAGATGACTTCGTTCATCATCTCCTAAAAACGCCATAAAATGTAATTTAAATATTGTATTAGTCTACGCCCCCCAGTTTATTGTTTGCGAAAAACAAGAGAAAGCACTCATCAGACTCTGGCAATCTCTGCTGTCAACACCAATATCCCACGGCATTCGAAAACTGCATTAAAATACCGCTATACCACATTGAATTTAGTACGATCATGAGTACATTCTCCGGAACGTTCATTCAGCTGAAAATTCACCTGCTCCGTGCTGCTCTCGTTGGTGTGTGGTGAGCACCGCTTTCTCTTCGGATTGGGCCAGAGCTCCTCTTCTGCAAAAACAATTCACCGATTTTAGCGAATAAAAACGTTAACGGAACGCACGAATGTTGCTCAACGTCATATCGCAATACGATTACTCTTTATTGCGGAGAACCCAAATGCGGCGTAGCTCTAGACTAGTTTTACAAGTTCGGCTCTGAATCGATCTGATTGCTTTTACGCTCCGTTGCTGCGCTAAATTATAATAAACGCCGTAGAACAAGGACTGCATTTTCCAACGGTAGCATACTCAGAGAGTGACTACTCTTATCTCATTGGAAGGCTGACCTCTCCACGTGGGATCGGTGGCGTGTCGGACGACCGCCTGGGCGTACCGATACTGGACCTCGTAAAATTTCGTTAGCTCCTCCTGGAGCTCCATTTCCGGTAGGAAATCCTTGGTTCGTCCTTCTTCTGCAAGTGACCATCTAAAAGTAGCATGGATGAGTGCAAACCTCCGAAGTGCTTCTTGATGTTATCCCAATTCGTGCCCTGTCCAATGAGTTCAATCAGCTCGCGTTGCTTCATCTGGAAGCGTGAGATGTCCAATGATTTCTTCTCCGCGGACGGCAACGTCTCGAGTTCGTGCTGGAAAGAGAGTTCTTCCTGTATATTATCGGTTGTGTGGCTTCCGGTTTCACATTACTTTTCAATCAGGAGAATCAAAGGGGCCATGGCGATAAACAAAGTGTGACGGAATGTTAATTATAAATGTTTGGCAGAGCCTCCCCCTCTCTCCCGTATATTTCACTCACTATAATGTGTTTCTCCGGATGCAGCTTGGTCATCCACTCGGTCATGTTGTGGCCCATGCGAAGGTTGACGACCTGGATAATCGAATATTGCAATCCCATTATAGATAGGGGCCGCAAGCTCCGCCCACTTTGGGGGGGACACGAAATCACTAAAAAGTGGTCCGTCCCAAATTACACCTGGAATACTGTACCAAATAAGTCGATCAAAAGCTCATTTTGTAGCTCTTGAAATTCTACATCGAAAGCTGGTTGGTCGAAAATCAACGGATTGATTTGAGAT
>JACMIG010002044.1:0-16799 GCA_014805385.1 Levipalatum texanum | reverse complement strand
TTCCCGTTCCGCGACACTGTGTTTATCTCATAGTCCCCTTCTGTATCTCCGGAACAAAAAGGGCTACGAAGCTGAAATTTTGCATGCCAGTTGGACCTGCATTCCATCCGCAGCCTGCAAAATTTGAGCAACGAACTCTTTGATAACGCAGAGATACAGGAACCTGACGTTATGCCTCCCGATCGATAATTTAGAATTGCTTGGGCACTTGACAATAGTTACATCGCTTCTCTTGATTCAGTGATCTCGTCGAGAAGTTCGGGCGCCAAATCGAAGGGGAGGGGGGGGGGCGCGAAGGGAGTTTTTTTTTCTTCTGCGCCTTGACGATAACGGTTCTGCTCGTGCGTGACGATTTGGCGCATTGATCGATTCAAAGGGAGAGGGGGGGGAGGGGGTGATGAGGGCACCTTCGCACCTCATTGTTCCAGGCATAGCGACCCAGTCTGTGATTTGACGAATCACCCAAGGCGCCTCTTTCGCCCTTGCTGTAAACAACGCGCTAGCTAGGCCCTCTCTCCCCTCCGAGCACCCGTTTTTCCCGCCTAAACTTCTTTCGTATTCCTCCAGAATTCGACTGTGAGACTACTTGCTTTCAGGGGGTATGAGCCAGAAGAAGGGCAAGACCGAGACGAAGGAATCGGGAAAGAAGAAGGTCGCAGACGATGACGATGTTAAAGTAGAAAACTGCAGAGAACGTGGGTTTCTCTCCTTCTCTTATTTTTATTTTTTTCCGAAGAGGATTTGGGAGAAGGTGCAGGAAATCGGGCGGGTCTTGCAAGATCTTGAATAAGAACCTCTATCTGAAGGGAGTCCTTGAGAAAAACTTGAGAAATGCATCCAATTTCTTTCCACACGAAGTTTTATTTACATAGTGTTTTTGTTGCCTTCGTATCAAGTGAATTTCTTCAAACCTATGCATTCTGACGAGATTGAATCAATGGATGTTCAATAGTGGCGCCAAGTCAGCTTAGCGTCATAACCTCTTTGGCTGACGTGGCCTAGGTTGATCGATAGCGTTAGACTCCCGCAAGGGGAGAGGCCCATTCTTAATTGGGGGAAGAGAGAAGGCGCTATTTCAATGCTCACGAAAGTTCGACTTTCTGGAACGTTCTCCGACATTAGTAGTTTCTGATGAGCTGGAATCTCATTAGCGTTTATTTCCACAGCAAAGGTGATTGTGATCCTGGAAAAAAACAGGTACTCGCTAGACCCAGAAACTACGGTATTTGAAACTTTTGATGAATATTGTGGAGAACCCACAGGCTGCCAATATTTCTTTCGGAAAATCATTTGTATTTAGCAGCATTGCTACTGCACTGAACTTAGCGTAACGTGGGTAGAACATGGGTGGGTCCAGTCTGCTCCTGCGTATCTCGCAAACTGGCGCTACGCGCAGTAATATTGGAAAAATATTATCACCCCGTGCGTTCTGCACGTGGGTTCCCCATTGTAGACGTGTGGTTTCACCGTCCGCGGCTACCGGAGAAGGAGGAGTCCTCGACGTGCTTCATCTGCTGCAAGGGCAAGAAGGAACGGGGAGTCGGCGACCTCTGGAAGTGCTCCATCGATGGGTACGGTAGTTTTGGGCGTTTCCGAACTCCAGGGCACATTTCAGATGCAACGTCCACTTCCACGAGTTCTGCATTGAAGAGGACTACAACGCTGCAGACTACTCGGCTTCGAGTCTAAAGGTATGCTTCCCGGATTTTCCGTTATATTAGGCTGATCTTGTTTGCTTGTGTCTCTTTGGCAAACGAATTCTAAAGTTTTTGTTGATGACAACTATGCCCCAATGTTATTGCATAGTATGCTAGGTCAGTCTATATCCAAAAAGCTTGAAACATAGTCTGCTTCTTCGGTTCAATGTGCGAATTTCTAAACCCAATTTTCCTTTTTTATTTTATTTTATATATAAAAATGTCCCCACTCAGAATGTAGCCGAAATAAACAACCACAAGAAGAAGACGATCGATGGCAGCAAGAACGGCAGCAAGAAGGGGGAGGGATACCAGTGCCCGAGTCATCACTGCAGCGAGTGCTGGAACGAGAAGAAGAAATCCAGCGCCGTCGTCGGTTAGAATTAATTTATTATTTAATTACTTATATTTCAATCGATTTTTTTGCCTTATTTGTCTAAAATTATTATTTATCCAGGTACTATGGTGGAGTGTTCGGACTGCTACCGTGGCTTCCACAAGGAATGCGCTCCCGCGGCAACAGAGCTTGTCACCGTCAAGAGGAATGGAAGGGTATTGGTTTTGATAAGAATTAATCGATATTCGGGACTAATATAACCGGGGTGCAACTAAAAGTTGCGTGTAGTAACCCCCCCCCCCCTGCCTATAAAGTGCACTCCTTGCGTGCATGTGCACGCAAGGAGGGCACTTTACAGGCAGGGGAAGTTAACTACACGCAACTTTTTATTTGCACCCACGTTATTTGCAGAAAATCGAAATGGCCAAATGTCACCAGCACGGGCCGATCAAGCCGATCTCGAAGGCGCAGCGCACAAAGTTTTGCTACGTATGCCTCCAGAAACGTGAGTGGTGTAGCAGCGACGTTTTGTTGATTTCGGCAACGTTCTGAATGAGGACTCTTTTGGATAGTTTCAAAATGAAATCTGAATCAAAAAGGTAAAAGGGAATTAGAAATTCGCATATTGATTCGAACGAGCAAACTATGTTTCAAGCTTTCTTGATATAGACTGACCTAGCTTGCTATGCAATGTGTCGTTTTTTCCACGAAAGTTGCACTCATTCACATGTTCAGGCCGACAAATTAAGCAGCCCAAGATCGACGAATCGCCATCGAAGAAGAAGACTAAATTGGATGAGGCCGATGGGGATAAGAAGAAATCGAGCCAGAAGAAGAAATACGTCACGAAAGAGGTATTTTCATTCGGAATAATAACCTTTTCGGAATAATAAAGAGGTATTATAACCAGAAGATATTATATTTATGAATATAAATTAAATCTTGAAATTCAGGAAGAGATGAAGGAGTGCCTCGGATGCATGCGTGTCTTCCACGAGCGATGCTTCGACAAGGAGATCAAGGGAGCACGAGTAGAGGTGAGCCAACCGATAATCGATCGATCGATTATTTTAATAGTAAATAATAACTAATCATTTCGAAACTATTAGTCACGCCGAAATTTTTTATTTTGTTGTGATCGAGGAGGAAACGCTCGAAATGATGAACAACTATTGTTTATTTCACATCGAAGACTTTCATGGCATCTAAAAATTAATTCAAAATAAAACACAATATCGGCGATCCAAACTCGTCTAAAGTTCGCATCTAAGCGCGAATCTCTCTCCATTATCTCTGACTTTCCAGACGACGAGAGAACCATTCGTTTTCAGTGGAGAGAGAACAGTAGCGTACGGAAAGGAATATTAGAAGCTTTTGGACCGCCGATAATTTCTGACTCACAGGGTGCATGGTGTTCGAAGTGCGTGGAGGGCGTCGCATTCTCTGCTGGTTCGCACGTTATAAACTACTATCCCGGAGAGTCGGCGTATGATTTTTAAAAAAATTTCATAAATGTTTTATTCGTTCAATGACGCTGCCTCGGATTACGACTGATGCGTCAATTCATATTTTGCAGCTTCTATCCATGTACGGTGATTTCGCTCGACAAGGTGTTGCCGAAAGTCAAGGCCTACTTTTCAAAGTAAGCTTAAAAATGAATTTATATATGTAAATAAAACAAATTCAGAGGATCTCGCAACTTTTACGGTGTTGCCCACAAGATTCCCATACAATGGGCGGGCGTCACGAATATACAGGGTTTCGTGGATTCCAGGTATTTTATTTTTGAATTAATAGTCGGTAGCACGATCAATAATGCGGAGATCGCAATATTATTTTCAGTTCCGTTATTCAAATGTTCGAGGGCAGCCGACCGTTGTTCATGATGGAAAATGATCAAGCTTTCACTGACGGTAATACATTTATTTTCTCGGTTGGAGTTGTATTTTTGAAAATAATCTAAAAAAATTAGTACCAATGACGTGCATTTAAGCCCGTGCAACTAAATTCCATGGTGTAGTAAATCTCACCTGCCTGTAAAGTGCACTTCGCGCACGCAAGAGTGCACTTCACAGGCCGGCGAGATTTACTACACCATGGAATTTAGTTACACGGGGCTTATATAATCATTTTATTGCAGCATGGGACGAGTTCGAGCGGTCGCACCGCCGCATCGGCCCCGACCAGACCAAGATGCGCACGCTCGAAAGGAAGGCATTCACCAAGATTGAGGTTTTATTTATATTTAATCAAATTTAAATTTTAAAGATAAATAACGCTCTAATATTTAATCAAAGTAAAATTAAATCATCGTTTGTAGTCATCCGTGTACCACAAGAGCGTTGACTTCACGACCGTCTACCGATTCGAGGTAAGAGATCAAAGATCAACTAAATAAAGGATTATCGATCGTGAAATCAATATTCTAATAATTTATTCCCCAGGAAGCCGATGATTACGTTTGTGAGTGCAAATCGGACAAAAAGAGCGCGCCCCGATGCAACGACAATTCGACGTGCCACAACCTATCGATGGACCTGGAGTGCCCTCCGGTTGGTCGAGCGATCCGAGATCAAAGATCAAATATCGATTATTTTAGTCGTGTTGGGAAGGAACTCGGGCGGGGAAGTGCGCCAATAACGACATGCAGCTCAAGGCTAACTGCAAGGATGTACAGGTATGGAAGGGGAAATGTCTAGAGCTGCTCTCATCCGAGTAGAGAAAATCTCGGATAACTGTGTTTGCGAACAATTTCAAGGAGGAGCAGCAGCAACATTCCAAGTCTGTAAAATAGCTGCGGCCGTTGGGTCCAAAATGCACTTTCTGGTCTCGACTTCAATAGTGAGAGTAATCAGAGAAGTTGCACCAACTCCTTCTTTAACAAAATACTTATGTTTTTTTAGAGTTGGCATAAATATAAAATGCATTACAGGTGCGAATCACGAAGGACAAGGGTCACGGAGTCTTTGCGACTGCCAATATCCCCAAGGTAGTAAAAAAATATAAATAACTGAAATTAATATTTGCCAAAATACAGGGAACTTTTATTGCCGAGTACGCGGGCGAGATCATCTCGAAGGAGGAGAAGGCGGAGTCAGTTGTTTTATTTAAATTTTATTTATTTATTATTTATTATTTATTTCCCGCGTCCTTGGTATTCGCCTTTTCTTCGAAATTCCAATTATTGCAATGTATGTTTCATGGCCTATGTATTACGTCGAATGGAAGGTAGATCCTCGTTCGTTTGTAGTTGCAACTAAAAGTTATGGTGTAATAAATCTCGCCAGTCTGTAAGGTGCACTCCCTGCACGCAAGAGTGCACTTACAGGCAGGCGAGATTTGCAGTACCATACTTTTTAGTCGCACCTATCTTATATGTTTCATGGCCTATATATTACGTTGAATTGAAGGTAGATCCTCGATATGTGAGCGTCGAATGTTGCCCAAGTTTCAAAAATAGATATTTTCAAATCCATATGTCCCTTCATTGCAGCCGGATGGAATCTTCCACACAGCGCGACAACTCGGAGGAGCACCACTACATGATGGACATCGGCGACGGCCTCACCATCGACTGCAAGCGGAAAGGCAACGACGCAAGGTATTTATCGGTCCGCGGGGATACGGAGATCCGCCCTGTGCGCTTAACGCAGTTATTGTAGAGAAACCGAAGCGTTCTAATTCCCACACCCGGACAACCCCAATGACGGACTGCGCGGGATTTTGATCTTCCTCATCGAACCCCGTGTCATGACCTGTTGGGGTTTGTCCGGGCGTGGGAATTAGAACGCTTCGACTTCTCTACAATATGGTAATTACGGGGCAGTAGCAGTGCTGTGTGGTGGTTATTCAGCAATGGTTTTTTTTAACTCCGACAATAACCTATGTATGTTTCACGCCTTCATCATTACAACAATGCTTCACCAATCAGTGATCCCACGACGTTCTTCGTCTTTTAAATTTCAACTTCAGATTCATCAACCACTCGTGCGAGCCGAACTGCAAGGCCCAGATCAAGTCCATTCCGATCAAGTGCCTGAAGGACCGCATCATGGTGAGTATAAGGAAGGCCTGGTGCGTAATAGTGAACTTCTCCTGCCTGTAACGTGCACTTCATGCACGCAAGAGTGCACCTTATGGGCGGGGGAAGTTTTCTACAGCAGACTTTTAGTTGAGCGTGCCTTATATTAAAGGGACGAAATATTTCGGCGTGGTGCCATAAACATCGTCGTAATTACGGTTGCCTTGTCTAATTTCCATAAGACGACGTTTACCACCACACCACATTGACCTCACTATCAAGCTGTTCCTATTGATTATGTTCAGTACGGACAGCGCGTGGGAATCTACGCCATTCGCGATATCAAGGCTGGCGATGAGTTGTCGTTCTTCTATGCTATGACCGCGTGAGTGTCATTATCTAATTGTAGGGGTAGAAGCAAAGTTCAGTGTCCGTAAAATGGCTGGGGCAAATGGGGCTAAAACACAGACACAAAGTGCAAGTGCACTTTTGTAGGTCTCTGATCTTTGACCGGAAAATGTTGATCTTTGATCTCTGTAGGTACGAGGAGGGAACGCTGCCCCCTCCGTGTTATTGCGGCACTGCCTCGTGTGGCAAGTACCTCGGACGCGTGCGTGGCAAAGAAGATGAAAAGGAGAACAAGAAAAAGACGCCGAAATCTACCAAAGCTGCCAAGGTAAATAATCGATAAACCTGAAATATCGATTTACCTATGCTACTGCATTTTGTGGATCGATTAATTTGTAGGCGGCAGTGAAGCGGAAGCGCTCGACGTCCCTCCTCCCCCGGGGCGCCGCCGTTCCTGCCAAGCGCGCTCCTTGCACTCCCGCGGCAGCCCCTCCAACGGCCACTACGAAATCGGGAAGGGCCGTCCGCTCCATTTCACGTGCGCCGCCGTCGGGTTAGTCATTATTATACTTTATTGATCTGAAACATACAATTATATAGATTAGGGTAAGAATTATTCGGCCTTAGTCACTGACTAGAGATATGCCCGTCTGGAAGGGTCCTTTCCGGAGATCCAGTCGTAATTTGCTCGTTACATGCGAAAAATATACACTTTTGTCATTGCCCGTAGTTATTGGGGACAATTCGCCCAGATTTATCATCCTTTCACATTTCAGCTGCTCGCTCCAAGCCCCAGACTCCGGCATCCATTCGCTCTCCTGCCCCTGCCACGATTCCTGGTTGGTGGTGTTCAGTGCATTCTCCCATTTGTACTTTTTTGTGTTCGATGGCTTGTATCAATTGACCCATGTATCAGGAACTTCTTCCGCCCCGCGCTCTGCAGCTCGGTCCCTGGACAAAACAGCTGCTGAAGCGTCGGATACGCCTGAAAACTCCACTCCCGGTCAGTGCTTCCTCGCTAAAGAAACTGACCTGTGATTGGTATCTTACCGTATTTTTTCCCGTTGTGACGTCACTAAGATCTTGAATTTATCGTTCATTATCCGTTAGCCTAGAACAAAAGATGTGGAGATAGATTCTAAAAACAACGCAAAAATTTCATATTTATTAACTTTTTATGACAAACTGTTCAGCCACGCCTGGCAGCGTCAAGAAAAGAGCAGCCTTGCAAAAGGCACAGCCCCACTCGCCCGATGTTCAGCCATCGCCGTCGTCCCACACCCTCGCTGAGTAAGCTACTGCATTTAGCAAAGGAGTTAGCATCTGCTAAATACAGTAGTGGGATTCCTGCCCCCCTCTGCTAATCACAGTAGTGACTTTCCAGCCGTCGAAGATCCATTACCACTTCTGAATCTCCCGAAGCCGCCGAAGTCGCGAGGGGAAGCAACGAAGGAGTAAGTGAATTACTCGTTTTGAGACATTTTGCGAGCGGAGAGATAAACGCAGTAATAATGGGGTTATCTACAGGAGCCACGTCCATCGCCATCGATTACGTCAATGGAAGAAGACGCATGCGTGCAGCAGGATGAAGAGAGGAGGAGATGTAAGGAAAATATATGTAGGACAAAAAGCATGGTATATGATAGTAATGTCGCCTGCCTGTAACGTGTACTCATGGGAGTGCACTTTACAGGCAGGCGATATTTATAATAGTACATCATACTTTTCAGCCGCACCTATTGACCATTTTCCTAACATTGGGAGGCGTTCATATAATGCCTCCGGAACAAAATTGGAAAGGCGTGAAACACGCATTCAAACAATGTCGAAAAATTGGAATGTGTTTCAGGCCGCTTGATTTATCTGTGAAATGCTGCAATTTTCACTACGATCACGACATGTAATGCATATAATAGATATTTAAATTTAATTTTTGGCGCGTTTAGAAAATAGTTTTTTTTTGTTTGTTAGAAGTCTGAAATTTGTGATACATATATTCTTTGATTGGAATAATTTAATAATTTTCTTATTTCAGCTTCTCGCAGCATCAAGAAGCGCGTGATCTTTTCGCCGTCGGCCAAGGGCGCGTCCCCGAAGAAGAAGAGGTCGTCGATGAGAGAGAAGGCGGCCGAAGCTGCCGAAGAAGCTGCTGCTCCATCTGCTGCGCCCCCTCTATTGACTTCCGAGGAAACGGATGACGATAGGGTATGTGGAAAACAATAGTCTCATTTAAAGAAGGGGTAGGATGAACTTTCCTGATTACGGTCATTAGGGAAATCCAGAACAGACACAGGCCAAAGTGCAACCAGACTCAGGCCAAAGTGCATTTTGTCCCCAATTGCCCCAATGCAAATGTGGTTCCTCCTACCCCTTCTTTAATTACAAATTTCCATACGCATAATTGAAAACATGCTTCTTTTTCTATATTCCTTTAGCAACATACTACATGGCCGAAAACTCGTCTAGTGTCGGGGCAAAAATTACGCAATTCTGGAATTTTTTCGTTTGAACAATAGGCCTCTCAAATCGAAGTAGTCTTCACTTTGCATCTATTGGCCAATACGCGAAACTTATCCGAAAAAAATTGCAGCAATCCGAGGAGATCAACGAAGAGGTGCTTCCCGAGCTGCAGAAGATGGTGGAGGAGAGGGAACGGGCAGAGGAGAGCATGAGATCAGAGGAGGAGGAGGGCGAGAAGAGGGAAGAGGAGATGGAGAAGAGTGGAGAGGAGAAGGAGAAGAGGGAAGAGGAGAAGAGGGAAGAGGAGAAGAGGGAAGAGGAGCAGGCAGAGAAAGAAGATGAGCAGCAAAAGGAGATGAAGGAAGAGGAGAAAGAAGAGGACGAGAAGGAAATACCGCCTCAGCAGGAAGAAAAGATCAAGGAGGACACAGAGACTACTTCCTCTGCTTCCACGGACTATACGACTCCAGAAGAAATCGCTGTGAAGGTGGAGAAGGCCCTCGGGCCCACTGCCAATGGCCAAGCACAAGAAAGCACCGAAGTCACCGATGGAAGCCCGTAAGAGAATTTTTTATTATTAGAAACCGGTCGGACTTGAAAGTGCAAATAAAGCGCAAATGCACTTCAAAGTTGGGTTATTAAACCGGTGACATACTCACAAACAACGCGATTAGTTAGGTAACGGATAGGCAAAATTCATACTGCGTTATTCCGGATCTTCGAAAAGGGTCCAAAATTCTCAGGAAGCCTAGATGTGTTTCAGAGAACTCTAATCGACTGGGAAGTCTACATCTCTCCAATCAACACCAAGATCAACACCGATCAACATAGCGAGAAGAATAATAAATTTGTAAATTATTGTAGGCTAAATAAACGTTCCGGACAATACGCACATCGCCCTACGATCTCTCTCCACTGTCCTCTCGTTTCTCTAACCGCCAGACAGAGAACAGTGGAGAGAGATCGTAGAGCGATGTGCGTATTGTCCGGAACGTTTATTCCTCCCACAATACAACTAGATTCCATCCATGTTTCTCCCTCATCCCGTCGTGATTTATTTACTTGATAATCTCGGTTATTTCGTTTTTTTTTATTTGCGTTACAACGACTTGGAGTTCACTTTTAGATATTGCTTATTCGATTTTCATTTACCTCGATTTTTTTCGTCATCAGTTTCCGTTGCTAGCATATTTTAAAGAAGGAGTAGGAGCAAAGTTCCGTGCCCGTAAAACAGCTGAGTCTGCGTTTTATCCATTTTTGCCAAAGCTGTTTTACGGACACGGAACTTTGCTCCTACTCCTTATTTAATTCGTTTCCGTGCAGTACATTCTAGAGCAGTGCGTTCCTCCATCAGATTGTCTCCCTTACTCTTTCAGTGTTCCCCTTTGCTTTCAAGTCTCCCTTCATCTCTCTGCTGAAGACTGCCAATAACTAATAGTAAGACGGAATCCCTTGACAGCTTTCAGTTTATCATGCCGATTTGGTTTTATGCACTGCGTTGGAATTTGCGAAGTTCACCCAGTTCGATGAATAAAAGTTTTCAAATACGCGCATCTGGTGAAACTGATGGAACGGATCAATGTACATATTTTAGGAGCGCTGTACAACATTTGTCTTCTACCCCTCTCCACTGTTCTCTCGTTTCTCTAACCGCCAGACAACGAGAGAACAGTGGAGAGAGATAGCAGGCGTACATTCCGGAACGTTTATTCCGCCGACAATAATTACAAGCAAATAAATTCCTTGCCACATTTGCAAAACTCCCTTCATTTGACTAATTTCTGGAACTTTCCATCGATAATCTGAAATTGGCATCCAAATTTTCGGCCTGCCAGACGGGTATAAAAAGGGGCGCCGGTCTCGATTCCCTTCAGTCTTCTCCCCGTTCCCTCCTCTT
This sequence comes from Levipalatum texanum, assembly GCA_014805385.1. Taxonomy (NCBI): domain Eukaryota; kingdom Metazoa; phylum Nematoda; class Chromadorea; order Rhabditida; family Diplogasteridae; genus Levipalatum; species Levipalatum texanum. The sequence goes on along the minus strand of JACMIG010002044.1, from coordinate 6,039 downwards.
CTCCTCTCCTCCTCCTCTCCCCTTCGTCTGCCATGGGATTCCTCACCATCCTCGTTGCCCTCATCGCCATTGCCGCCGCCGCCTACTACTTCAAGGTACATTTTTTATCTATCTGACCCGTGCCATGACCTACCGTACTCCCCCAAATGTCCCCGTTGACCCACCGTAATCCCCTGACCTTCCGTAGTCGCCTTTGGCCTACCGTACTTTCATGGCCCGCCGAAACTGCCCATGACACTAGTTCCTCCCTCATAACCTCACGTTGACATACCGTACTCCCCAATGACCTACCGTTATCCTTTCCCCTGTGACCTACCGTAGTCACCGTTGACCTACCGTACTTTCAAGGCCCGCCGAAACATCCCATGACCTGCATGTTCCTCATAACCGTTGACCCACCGTACTCCCTAATGACCTACCGTACTCCCTCGCGACCCATCGACCTACCGTAACCCTTTCAGTTCCACAAGTCGGGAGGAGTGGGCGCTGCGGCGGCGAAGGCTCCGACTGCCGATGCCCCTCCGGCCGCTCCGGCCCCTCCCAAGTCGCCCGTCCAGGCGGAGGCCAAGATCCAGACGGAGGTCAAGGTCGACAAGGAAGAGAAGAAGAAGGAGGCCGGCAGCAAGGACAAGAACAAGCCCTCCAAGAACACGAAGCCCTCGAAGAAGTAGAGGGAGGAGGAGAGGCCGCCCCCTCCCCTACCACACTAACACGATGCCAATCACAGATACGATAAATGTGAACTGACCTTGTATCATCGTTATATCATTGTGCATCACGATTTCGTGACCTTGAACTATTTGACGGTTTCGAGGCCGTTTCTCACTCTTTCCTAGGAGTGCCTCGCACTTTAAGTGGAGGTACATTTTTCCACTATCAAAGTTCACCGCGAACATGACTTGTGCTAATATCGGAGAACCAAACGCGTCTAAATTCGCGTTCCGTCCGTCCTGTTCCCTTTCCATTGTAAAATATTCTCTTGTCGTCTGACTGCTGGTGCGCATTTGAGGACGAGTTTGGTTCGCGGATAGCTATGGCTCATTGTCAGATAATTATTCGCATGTAATACGGCGCTTCATCGTCGAAAAAAGAGCTTGTCAGCTCCTCGTCGGCAAGTTGGACTGAACTTTTGAAAAATTAACCAGAAATAATCTGGGAGGAAACGGGCATAGTTTCGTGCAAAGAAAGCATACGCTGTTTTCTTTTATCACGAGTTCCCCGAACTCCTTGCGAATTTGACCAGTTATGGAATGGTTGCGATATAAACGGGCCGGGGTTCTGGCTCGCGAAACCCGGCGCGTTTGTATCGCACAGGCTTCGTAATTGAGAGATGAGCGCGCTGATGGCTTTTCGGAGTGACAGTGCAAAGAAAGTGCAAATGCACGTCAAACTTGGGTAATTAAACCGGTGACGTCATAGGTGTTGCAGACATGCAACGCGAATATTCATGTAATGGATTTCTCGGAATTGAAAAACGAATTCGGTTGGGCAAGTAGGGTGATGAATCGTCTGGGTTCGAACAAGGGATACTCTTCCCGATCAAAGAAATATAAGAGGGGTTAAATTAAAAAGTATGGTGTACTAAATGTCGCTTGCCTTTAAAGTGCACTCGCTGCACGCAAGAGTGCGCCTTACAAGCAGGCGAGATTTAGTACACCATACTTTTTAATTGAACCCCTCTTATATTTCACGGTGGGTTTTTCAGTTTCCTAATTTCGTTTTCTCTCCGATCGCCGATTACACTGAAAGTCGCAAGTCAGCTCGCTCCCAGTCGAGTTACATACGCACTGATTTATCCCATCGGATGCAGAGTAGTGAAATTATTGTTATGACACTGGCAACCTGCTTCCTATTGGAATTATTCCAAAGATTCCGTAATTGTCGTGGAGATGAAACTCAAATGAATGAAGACTGAAACGGTCGAATGTCGACGAGACATTTCTACGCTTTCCGTTTCCCATTTCTAGCGTGGATCTTGGACTCGTCGCCCTCATTCTTTCATAACACCACACTTTCATGCACATTACTCAGTTGAGTTTCACCTCCACAACAATGACACAATGTTTGGGATAATAGCGATGATCAAGACATATTTAAGTGTACTACAAATCTAATTCTACTGGTGACATCGATCCAGGTATACGCTTCTTGTCCGATCAGGTAAATCGGCACGAGATTCCCCGTTCAGTTCGAGGTACAAAGTAGGGAGAAACCGAATGATCTACTGATCAAAAAAATAGCTAATTAATGTCATTATTGAGAATTTTCTGTTTTCTGAAATTTTCTGTTTTTTTCTGGTTTTTTCCGTTTTTAAAATTTTTCTGTTTTCTGTTTTTTTCTGTTTTGCTTTTTCTGCACATCCCTGATTCACATCTGCAGAAACAACGATGTGCAGGGATCGCTTATCGTACAATAAGTGAAATGAGCGCGCATCTCCCCGTCCACGTCGATCTACCAAGTGGGATACGGCGCTGAGCTCATCGCATCGGACGACGAGCGAATCTTCCGCAACGGATATTACCCCAACGACATGCCTCCGACCTCTACACCGCAGCAGAACGGAGCGAGTTCACTCCAGTAGATGACGAATGAAGGAGAGGCGAAGGAACTCGGTCGGGTAAGTAGGATGATGAATGGTCGGGGTTCGGACAAGGAATACTCTCCTTCCATGAAGAAATATTTTCGCGGGAGTATTTCCTGACTTATTTTTTCTTCGATCAGACTACGCAGAATACACTGAAAGACGCAATTCGTTTCGTGCCTCAACGAATTAAGCACTTATTTATCCCAGGGGGTACAGATTAGTGAAATTATATTTGTGCCACCGTAAATACGAATGCTATTGAAATTATTCCAAGGATTCATTTATTGTTGCCGAGACGAAACATAAATGAACAATGGACAAGCGTTGGAACTTTCGAAAGTATGGCTGTATTCCGACGTTTGCAGTTCCCTTTTCTAGCGTGGATCTTGGACTCATAGTAGTGCGGTTGTGAAAACCAAAATAATAAGTAAAACAAAAAAGCAAATCTTTTGACGGTCCCGGAGTCGAACGCTCAAGCCTCAGCTTTGGCGGAAGCTGGCAAACCGACTGCGCCATGCGTGCCGCATCTTACCTTTGAAAATTTCTCCCTTATCTACCCAGCGCTCCCAGCAGAGAAGCAGATAGGCGAGAAAAACGAGAGACAGCCCGACGACGGCCAATTTAATGGCAAGTGTTGTGGACAGTCGAAACCTGGTCGAATTACAGGACCGGATATTTCGTTTGCCGTCTGATGAGACGAAACATTGAAGTGTGCACTATTTTCGGGTAACAAGTCCTTCTTCCACATCGATGCTCTGACAGGAAATAGTTTTGTGACAGCTGATGTCGTGGAATCATTGGAATTATTCGAAAGATTCCGCTATTGTTGTTGAGGCGAAACTCAAACAAACAATGAAAAGGTATTAGCGATGCAGACGTCGGTGGTTCGCTTTGGTGGAATATCCCTTGCAGAAGACACGTTCTCCGCCCTATGAAATTAGCCACGTTCGATACTTTCGGTTCGCATTTCTTTCGTGGATCTTGGACTCATTGCCGTCCATCTCCGTCTCATACATGATTTCCTGTCGAGCTTTTCCATTATTCACTTGAGTTTCGCCTCATTCGCAATAACGCAGTCTTTGCAATTTCACTAATCCTTTGTGGGCCTCCACTCATCATCTCGACCTTTACCCTAATCCTGCACCGGTTGCACCCTCCGCATTCATCTCGCCCCTTCTCCACCTCCACCACCCTCCTCCTCTCCTCCTCTCCTCCTCTCCTCCTTCTTCCTCCTTTCTTCCCTTCTCTCTCGCTCGCTCTAGCATCATTCTTTAATTCCTTCTTCATATTTCTCGGTCAACCTCATAAAAAGTTATGTGTTTCAGACGCTTCATTCATCTCCGTAACCTGATGATGTGATAGTCCAGCCCAGGATTCTGGTAGTATAAAAATAAACGTTTCCGTTCCAACTATTCCACTTCTTTCCAAAAGGCCTCCAATCCAACTCTCAACTCGATTTCCTATCTCAACTCCATCCCCTCCTCTCCCTACTTATCGTCCGCTCGGAGTCGGCGGGTCATACGGATGATCTACTGTGTTTATCTCCTCGGGCAACGAACGTATCTTCCTCAACGGATATTCCTCCCACAATTTGCGCCTTGAAAGTAAAGTGAATCATTATTTTCAACGGACGATGAGAGCTTCTTTCGCATCGATGTTCTCATCGGAAATATTTATATGCTTGTCATGGAACGGAATCGCGACCTTCATTGGTGATATTCCGAATCATCCGATTTTGCCGTGGAGGCGAAACACAAATGAATAGATAATGGGAGCTGGAGGGAGTGCTCTCAAATAACAAGCATTTCGACAATTTCAGCTCCATTTTTAGTGTGGGTCCTGGACTCGCTGTTGTACTCCGCCTTCTTAAAGGAGCCGACCCGTTTTAGGGTGAATTTGTAGTGTGTACTTTGGCTACAAATGCCGATAACAGCCGCATGATCTACTATTCCAAGTCAATGTTCACAGCATATTGTGGGGAAAGGAGTTCCCCATCCATGCAAACACTAAACAAACTACTTTCGTAGATCATACGGCTGTTATCGGCATTTGTAGCCAAAGTACAAACTACAAATTCACCTTAAAACATACCGTAATCCGTACCTTTGAAAAATCATAACAATTCATAGAATAATCGTTAAATTTAATGTTTGGTATCTTCTTGCATCATTTTTCACGCTCTATCCGAATAAAATATAAAAATTTAGGGTGGGTCGGCTCCTTTAAATGACACACAGTTGTCATTCTTTGTTCACTTGAGTTTCGCCTCTACGCCAATAACGCTTTATTTGGGAACAAATCCAATACTAGGACAGTTGATTGTGGCATTCAAATCTATTTCTTGCAGAAACATCGATGAGTAGGGATCGCCATTAGGGTAGACAAAGGGAGCCTAAATAAATCTGTTTCCTTAAAATCGGTCGCCAGACATTGAAAAGGGAGCATGTCTCGAAATCGACTCTTAAGGGAGCGTGTCTCAAGTCTGACTCTTAAAGGAGCGCTAAAGGAGCAGACGATTTTCTGCTTCCTTTCCATCCCAGTCATCCCGTCTGCTCCTTTAGCGCTCCTTTAAGAGTCAGACTCGAGACACGCTCCCTTTAGAGTCGATTTCGAGACTTGCTCCCTTTCAGACTCCAGACAGACGGTGGAAAGGGAGCCGATCACGCTCCCTTTGTCAACCCTAATCGCCATTGTCCTTCCCTTCCCTCCCCCCACCCTCATCCTTCTCTCACTCACATCAGATCTGAGGTTCATCTGTGCGTGGGAGGGAAGAATCCCCTTGCCGACCTCGTCTCCTGTGTTTCGCAACGTGTTATCATAGCGACTTTGCTTGTGCGGGGGAGTTTATGATCCATTATCGGCATCCCGTTTATAGTCATCTCATCGCCTTGTTCCTTATGTAAGCGGATTAAGCCAACTGTCCTCACATTGTTCCATTTTTCTTCTCTTTGAAGGAAGGTTTAATTACCCAAGTTTGAGGTACCACATCAAGGACTTCAAAACATGGCGACCTCGCAACCGTAAAGCGGCCCAGCGGCCGCTCGAATCTACAACCAAGCGCTCGCTACCGGCCCTCAACGATACTTTTCGACGCCTTCAATTACTAGTTCCAGTGTAGACCATGCACTCGTCGCCGTCATTCTCCTTTTCAAATGTCACGCAGTGGCGCTTCATTGTCCACATGAGTTTCACCTCCACGACGATGAAGCACTCTTTGACATGATACCAATTCGGTGGCAAGTGATTCTGGCACTCGACTCCTATTTCTGCTGGACGCATTGCAGTTTGCAAGGCTTCAAGGCTCACAGTCGTCAGAATCGCTGCCAATGGGACCATCTAACTACAGTATTGTCAGGTATTATAGTGATGCGGGGGCGACGCGCGAACTACCTTCGCGATAAGCAGCGTAATGATCTATCTTCTGCGGCAGAAGATCGATCACTACGCTGCTTACC